>PVKS010012171.1:0-54535 GCA_004027875.1 Aplodontia rufa | reverse complement strand
TTAAAGTATCTTCCCTTGATCCCTATCTTTTCCAAAGTTTTGAGCATAAAGTGGTGTTGAATTTTATCAAATGCTTTCTCTGCATCAATAGAGATGATTATATGATTTTTGTTTTTAATTCTGTTTATGTGGTGAATTACATTTATTGATTTGTGTATATTGAACCAGTCTTGTTTTCCTGGAATGAAGCCAACTTGATCATGATGAATTATCTTTTTAATGTGCTTTTGTATCTGATTAGCTAAAATTTTATTAAGGATTTTGGCATCCATGTTCATCAGGGAAATTGGTCTGTAGTTTTCTTTCTTTGATGTGTCTTTGTTGGGCTTTGGAATCAGTGTAATGTTTGCTACATAAAAAATGTTTGGGAGTGTTCCCTCTCTATCAGTTTCCTGGAAGAGCTTGAAGAGGATCGGTGTTAGTTCTTCTGTGAAGGCCTGGTAGAATTCTGCCCTATATCCATCTGGAACTGTGCTCTTCTTTTTTGTGAGAGCTTTGATTGCTGCTTCAATTTCGCTTTCTATGATAGGTTGGTTGAGGTTTTCAATGTCCTCCTGTGTTAAAGAGGGGATGTCGTGTCAGAGTATAAGTTTTCAAAAGAGGTTCTGATAATCTTCTGTATCTTGGATGGGTCTGTGGTGATATCCCCATTTTCGTCTCTGATTTTGTTGATTTGCTTCATTTTGATCTTCCTTTTGGTGAGTTTGGCAAGGGGTCTGTCAATTTTGTTAACTCTTTCAAAGAACCAACACTTAGATTTGTTAATAGATTGAATAGCTTTTTTGTTCTCAATTTCGTTGATTTCAGCTCTGATTTTGGTGATTTCCTGTCTTCTGTTAGATTTAGGGTTGGATTGTTCCTCCTTTTGTAGTCGTTTGAGTTATAGCATAAGGCTATTAATCTGCTCTCTTTCTAGATTTTTGATGTGTGCATACAGTGCTATAAATTTGCCTCTTAATTAAGCCTTCATACTGTCCCAGAGGTTTCGGTATGTTGTTTCCTCGTTCTCATTCAATTTCAAAAAATTCATAATCTCTGTTCTCATTTCCTCTTTTATCCATTCTTCGTTTAAGAGGTAATTATTCAATTTCCAAGTATTTGAATAGCTTCTATTGTTTCTCTTGTTGTTGATTGCTAAGATAATAGCATTATGATCTGACAGAATACATGGGATTATATCCACTTTTTTATATTTGCTAAGATTATCCTGGTGAACTAGGATATGGTCTATTTTAGAGAAGGATCCATGTGCTGCTGAGAAGAAGGTAAATTCAGCTGTCTTAGGATGGAATATTCTGTAAATGTCTGTTAAGCCCGATTGATTAATAGAGTAGTTCAGATTGGAGACATCTTTATTTATTTTTTGTTTTGATTATCTGTCTAGAGTTGATAGTGGTGTGTTGAAGTCCCCCAGGATTATTGTGTTGAGATCAATGAGGGGATTAATGTCCTTAAGTATTTTTTCCATATATTTGGGGGGGTTGTAATTGGGGGTATAAATGTTGATTATCGTCATATCTTCTTGGTGAACTGTCCCTTTAAGTATGATAAAGTGTCCCTCTTTGTCCTTTCTGACTAGTTTTAGTTGGAAATTAATTTTGTCAGAAATTAAAATTGCTACACCAGCTTGCTTTTTTGGGCCACAGGCCTGGTAGACGTTTTGCCATCCTTTCACTTTCAGCCTGTGTCTATTTTTGAGTGTCAAATGTGTTTCTTGCAGGCAACATATTGTTGGATTTTGTTTTTTGATCCAGTGGGTCAGTCTGTGTCTTTTAATTGGGGCATTGAGACCATTCACATTCAAGGATAGAATAGATATGGGAGGCTGATTCACAGACTTTGTATCTATTACAGAATTTTGAGTCATCTTGAAAATCAGTTTTTGTATAGTATGATTATTGACTCGCCCTTGTTTAAGGATTTATCATATCATTGGCATTATCTTCTAAATGGAGAATATCTTTGAGAATGCTCTGTAGAATGGGATTAGTGTTCAGGTGTCTTGCAAGCATGATTTTATTGTTAAACTATTTAGTTTCCCCTTCGCATTTGAAGCTGAGTTTTGCCGGATATATTATCTTTGGTTGAAAGTTGTTATTTTTTTAACACTTGAAAGATATTGTTCCAAGCTCTTCTAGCCTTCATTTTTTGTTCTGAAAAAGTCCACGGTGATCCGAATAGGTTTGCCTCTGAATGTGATTTGGGGCTTTCCTCTAGCAGCTTTTAGAATACTCTCTTTAATTTCTCTGTTATTCAATTTGTAAATGATATGTCTTGGTGAGTTTCTCCTTTGATTAGGTCTGTTTGGTGTCCCATAAGCATCTCGAATGTGGTATTCCGGATCAATAGCAAAATGAGAGAAGTTCTCACTTATGATTTCGCTTAAAAGTTCCTGAATCCCCTTGTTTGCGGTTCGGAGTTTTCCTCCAGGCCAATGATTCTCAGATTATTATGGCTCATCTCATCAAATATTACTCGGAATTTCTGATTATGTAAAATAAGCTGTTTATCTTGTTTTTCTTCTTTGATTTCTACATTGTTTAGGTGATCCTCATTGTCCCATACTCTTTCTTCAAGCACTGAAGTTCTATTTTCATCGGAGTTTACTCTGGTGTTGGTGTCCTCCAGTGAAGATTTGAGTTGGTTAACTGTGTTTTTCAATCCTGATAGCTCTGCTACATCTCTTTTCAGAATGTCAATATCTTTGTATAGCTGATCTTTCATCTCCTGGAATTGATCCTTAATTTCTCTGTAGAATTTGTCTCTCATCTCTTGAAATTGCATTTGATCTCTTTCCTTATTTCCTCTCTCAACTCTTTGATTGCATTACTAATCATAATGCTTACACAATGTCTTTGGTTTTCATCTAGGTCCCTTGCTATGGGGTCCTTAGGTGGGAAAGTCTGGGTTTGAGAGTTATTTCCCTTTTCCTCATTTTCTGAGTCAGAGAGCTTGTCTTTTATTTCAGCCTTGTTACTCTTGTTGGAGAAATTGGAGCTTCTTATGACTTTGCTTCATTGTGAAATGGAGCTATTTGGTCAATATAGACCTAAAGATGCCAGACGGTTCTGTGAGAATTTGAGAGGCTATAAGTGCAAATACTAGTCCTTTTCAACTAAAACAGATGAGCTGATGATTAGCACCAATAGTGGCAGCTTTCTTTGAGAGAACTCTCACTCTGTAGTATGATACCAAGCAAGTAGTCGTTTTGAGGTGTGTCAATTTCTTCAGGTATTAGGGTCTCTCTGAAATTGGGGAGAAGGATTGACTAGGAAGTCAAGGAAGTGAATTGGGGAGGTATAAAATCACACCTGCTTTAAAGTATAGGGAAACTAGGGATTAGGGCGGAGTAAGTTATTCTATTAGGACTGAGGAAAACATAGGACTGGGGTGCGGGTAGGATAAAGACTTGGGGTGAGAATGAAAGAAAGATGCTTAAATTTAGGGACTACCAGAGTACATTGGAGAAAGAAGTTAGCAGTAGGGTTCAATAAGACCTAAAGAAATAAGAGCCAATCACCAATACATACACACAGATAAGTATTTATATCCACCGACACCAAAATTCAGAATTAATAGTAAGGCAAGAAAGGAGCAGAGGAAAAAGAAGGAAAAGAAAAAACCCCCAAACCCACAGTAATGTTAAAAATTTTTAAATATTATTTTCCAGCTGGATTCCCGTTGAAAATAAAAATTAAAAAATTAAAAAAATAATAATGAAAAAAAATGAAGAAATGAAAAAGAACCACCCCCCAAAAAACTAGTTGGTATAGTTCTGAGATTTTCTGACCCTTAGATCAGGAGGTATGTATCATGGGGTGGTGCGATCAAATCTGACATCAAGATGGGGATTCTTCGGAGTTCAGCTTGTTTGGGGAGAAGCAGATTGGTTGAGTCCAGTGGCCTGGATTTTCTTAGAGGATCTCCTCTAAATTTTCTGTTGCAAAGGGGTATTCAGCTCTCCCTGGGCTGTAATCCTGAGATGATTGCTTTCTGCCACTCCACACTCTAAATATTTCTTGGACCTGGGGCTCAGAAGTTGTAGACATTCGAGTTGATCCTATTGTAGATGCGGGGGTCTCTGACTGATCCAAGGAGACTAGCTAGCCTGAGGCTTGCTTCCTCAGGATCACTGGTGACCCACTCTGCGTGTCTTGTGATCTTCAGAAGACCCAGGAGCTGCTCTGTGGGCTTGGGTGAAACCCTCAGAAAATGGACCAAATCATGCCAGTGCTTGTGTGATTCTCTGTTGGAAGCACTAGGAAGCACCCTACTAGAGAGGTCCAGGCCTACACAGCCTTGGCTATGCAAGGAGCTCAGATGCTAAGGTGAACCCTGAGCAGCCCCACATATGCAAAGCTTCCTGAGGCAGATTTCAAGGAGAGGCTGAAGCAGAGGATCCCCTATAGAGGGATGCTCCCTGCTGTAGCAAGCTCTGTTCACAGGCTCCTCCTATTTGGGTGGGAAGGGGGATGGACCAAAGGGCAGAAAGTCACCAACCGAGAGGTCTGGGAGCTGGAGAGGTGAATCGCAGTTCCCTAAAGCCCCCAGGGCAGATGGCCAGTTGGGGGGGGGGCGGTAACTTCTGTTTCTGGACTCGGAGACTGAGGCCCCGAAACACTGCTGGGTGATCTGCCCCGCCCTCAGGGACACATCACAATGGTAGTGGGCCGCTGCACACAGGGCTACGAGTTCGCTAATGTGAGCGATTAATTCCCAGAGCTTTATGCAAGATTAGGTAAATTATGAACAGTCAGATGAGGGAATTTGCAGCCGGCCGGGTTAGGGTATGTGGTTAGGAAACTTGCTCCCTTGCTTCGTTTTAGATTCTGGTTTTCTGCCCATGGCGGCTGAGACCCCAAGAGCGTTATTTTGCTGAGCAACCAGCCCCGCCCTCAGGGAAACGTCATAATCGGGCGCCGGCTGCTGCCGCTCGCAGGAACAGCTGTAAGTTCGCTAATGTGAGCAATTAATTCCCAAACTTAATTCCAAATTCATGAAAATGAAGAGCAGTCAGATTAGGGAGTTCAAGGCCCAATTAGGGTATTTGATTAGAAAACTTGCTCCGTTTCCTTCCCTTCGGGGAAGCTCCCCTCCCCCCGGGTGTGGGGCCAGTCACACGGTTGCCACAAACTTCCTCCTTTATTATCGTTAATGCTCCACACTATTCCTTTGGAGTTAAAAAATTAGCTGGGGGTAATGTTCACCCACACTGGGAGCTTTGTCCTACCGTGGGAATCTGTGTACAAACCTGCAGCGTGAGGTGACTCAGGAGTGTCTTGGAGTCACTGCTGCTGGGGTGGCTGCCATCTTCTATCCTTCAATTATGTTTTTGAACATTTATTTAATGATAACATTGCTTGTTTTGTTTGGAAATGATTTAGGGGGATTGTTTTGGTGAAAGTCCAAGTCTACATTGATCTCTCTTTTTTTAATTTGTGCATTATAGTTGTACATGATGATGGAATTTATTGTCACATATTGATACATGCACACAATACAACAATTTAATTTGACCAACATCCCACCAAGGATTCCCCCACCTCCCTCTTCTTCATCCCCTGGCACTCTGCTTCTCTTTTGGAGGGTGTACATTTAATTTAAAATACCTAAGTATAGTGACATAATTCTTATACCTATGAAAAACGTTTTTTTCAAAATAAACATGACAATTGTATATGTAATGACACACTTATAAATGCTTGGAATGTACCTTGCTTTAACTCAGTTCCAGCATTTCCCCCCTCCCCTCCCTTCTTCCCATCACCTGTTCTTTTTAGATGTATTTGACAATAGGTTAATCATTAAAATTTTTATGAAATCATGCTGTATAACTTATTCTAATTCAGTCCCCAGCATCCTACCCATCCACTGCTTTCTGTTCCCCCTACTGGTCTTTCTACAATTTACTAAGTAGGTTTTTGTTTTTAGTGACTTATTGCTATGTATATGGGTTGCACTATGGTATGTTCATATATCAACATGTTCAAATGAAATCTGATTCCTCCCATTAACTTTCCATATTTCATTCCTCCTTCCTCCATTTCATCCATCTTTGACTATTCTTCTGTTCTTTTCCTTATTTTAGGTTAGCTTTCATATTGATCTCTTTCTAAAAATTTTTAAATATTCACTCTTACTGTTGTTTTCTCCCATAGTGAACAAAGTATCACAATTCACCCAACTGACCTCAGTTTGTGAACAAAATTCCAGGGTAAAATTAGTGGTTTGGCATATAATGTTCTGATGATTCTTTTAATGGAAGATAATATATTTGAAAGTAAGGATGAGTAAAAATAAGAATTAAGAAAGTAACGAAAGCTACAGCAATATAAATATCAAAACCTTATAATGAAAAGATGTCAAAATATAAATCCTAAAATGGAAATAATTAGCAAAATTCATTGCAGAATAAAATGATGTGATAGAAGAATATTTATTATTAGAAATTTGTTACCATCTAGTGTTAAGTGTAAGACTATAAAAAATAAAATGTAAAAATACATTCTGATGCACACAGATATGTAACAGGAAGGCTACTCAGTAATGAAATTATTAATTATGCTTTATTTCCAGTTGGGTTGTTTAAGTTTTCTTCTTTTGTTAGTCTGAATTTTTAGGTCTCCAAAAAACTGTTAAGAATATATTGTATTCTGTTATAAAATCTTTCTTTATTTACTGTAAGATAATATGGTCTCATTACAAAAAGTATAGAATGGCATAAAGTAAAAATATTCCATCTAGATACCTCTCCTTCTGGGTTTTCTATTCTTTATTTTCATTCCTCTGAGCAACTGCTTTTAAAATCTTCTTGGGTTTTCTTCAATAATTCTTGGATATTGCTCCTTATCAGCACACAGGGAACTTGTTTTTCATAGTAACTTAGAATTTTACTTAGTAAATGCATTATAAGTGCAATCAATTGAAGAAAATAGGGCTTCCTCCTCTCCACAACAGTTTTGTGAATTATTTAAAATTATTTTCTAGTGAATTCATTGTACATATAATTTAACATTCTTCTGAACACAATTTCTTGTAGGATATGTTGCTGATAGGTGAGTTGTTGGGTTAAAAGGATTTTAAAATATAACTTTTTAAAGATGCACAGAACAAACCCATGCAATATAATAAAGAGAAAATGATATGAAGATAGAATTGATAGGATCCACAGTTGTGGCACTTGCCTGGCACGCATCAGGATGTGGGTTTGAATCCCAGCACCACGTACTCAATGTAGTGTCAGAGCAATGAGGACCACATGAAAAACTAAATAAAAATTGATTCTCTCCTTCTCTTTCTCTCTCTCTGGCCCTCTCCCTTAAAATAAAAAGAAAGAGAGAACTCATAGAAACAAATAAAATGTTCAGTAATATGTGAAAATCAAAGGTAACTGGAAGTAACATAAATTCCCATTTACCAGTTATATTCAAATTAATGAATTTGATATATCAAGTTTTGATAAGGATTTAAAAAGACAAATACCCTCATGATACCATGCTGATTTTGTGGCCAGGTTCTTTTTCCACGGAGTTGAAGAATGAACACCGCTAAATACCAAGGCAAGCATAGCAAGCAGTTTTATTTGGGGAAGCAGTGAGAATAAACAGGATTAGCTAAGAGAAGGATAGAGAGAGAAGACTTCTCCCTAGGGGCGAGGACCCTTGATAGGATCCTTCACCACTTTCTATAGGCCATTTCCAGGTACAGTGCAAGCAAAGAAGGCACATTGCCAACAGGTGAGGTGGGTGGACACATGCTCACAAGTTACTGCCTGTGACCTTGGGCCCAGACACTGAATCACAGGGTGTCTGTCCTTGAATATCCATGGGAAAGCTGGTTCCTAGCCTTGTCTACACACTAAAAGCCTAACATAGCCCACTGGAAGTGTCAGTGAGGGAGGTTGGCTGCAATCATTTTTTGGTTCTGCCTCAGTAAGCACCTTTGTTAGCAGATGTCTGGTTCTGAGCCACTATCAGCCAATTTCCTTCTTATAGACCCTTATCATTCCAACTATACTGACTGCCTGACTTTGTTTCCCTGCTTCACTAATACACTGCTAGAGGGAATGTAAACTGACATAATGTAGTAATTTTAAATTAGAGAAATGGTAAAGACTGATCTTTACCTTAGATTACCTTGCTTTTTTCAAAACCGCAATGGCTTTATCTTTGAACATAGTAAGGAATCTCTTACATATGGAATAAACCAGACTCTTGAGAATTACCTGTTATTTCCACAGACATCTTTCTTCCTTAAGGCTTTCTTAATGTAATTGTCTCTGCAAGGAAGGTTCTCTGTTCTCTACAAAACACTAGACTATACCATATGATTTTCTGTGTCAGTTTGCTATGTCATGATCTCAAAAAATCTGAGATTTACAACACAGCTATTTTTTTTCTTGAGTCTTCTGGGGAAGCTCTATTTCAAGTTGTGCCTCAGATTCTATATTGCTGTATGTATTCTTAATTATTAATGGTCCTAGATGCTGGAAACACGTTCTTTTCATGGCCAATGGTGGGAAGAAAAGAGGGCAAGCCAAACTTGAATGCACATTTAAACCGTTTTTCCTTTCATGTCCATTGACATTCCAGTGGTCTAAGCAGGAAACATAGCCAAACCCTGTTAGTGGGCATGGGGACTGTCTTCTGCCCACTCTAGTGAGGGATGCCACAGTTGGACACAAGGGCATGGAATGTGTATATCTATACATCCCACATTCATTTTAATATATTTAGTGATAGAATTCAGTTTGTCATGCTGCAAAAGAAAACTTTGCTTTGAAAAGAATTTCTTCGTTTCTGAATACTAAGTTTAGGATAATATTGGTTACAAGAATAAGAGTCTTGCATTGTTGCGATGGATAAAATTACTTTCCAAGTGAGATTTTTATTTACTAGACAAAAATAACAAACATACCAAATCATTGATGCTCTTGTATATTTTGCCAGTTACTTGGTTACACATTATTTGCTCTTTGATTCTCAAAGCCACTCTGAACATCATTATTTTGGGCACACTGAACAGCTAAATGATGTGGGTGGAATTCAATTGTTGGGATCTTTAGCAATGCATAGAGTACCACAAAATAACTCCAATTGTGTGAATTTTAAATTGTCTTTCTCAAGGTCACAGATTGGTAAAACAAGTCTTGGTACAGCCTGTGTTCTGTCTTCTTCTAACTGCCAATGCACGCCTTTGGTAATTAGTGGCCAGCAAATGTCCTAATTTTTCTAAAGACCTTTTCTATAACCACATTAAGAAAAAATTAGCCTAAATATATAATCAGAATAAGTACTGACCTTATGAAGGAAGAGGTTGGTTCAGCCAGCTAGGCCCACATGGCTACGGGTGTCCAAACATCAGGCATATTTTCTGTGATAATAACAGTGAATAAATATTTACCCCAAATTTAGTCTGGGCCATTGCCTGACTGCTTCATTGACTTTTTCATTATCTTGCAGTATTTTCATCTCTACTTACTTAATTTAGGAAAAATCAAAATTCAGAAGATTTAGCTATAATCTCTCACCAGGGCAAATGATAGCTCCATATAGATTTCTTTATTAGTTTTGGCCTATTCTAGCTAAGACTGTAGATTAAGCAAAGTTCATTCATCCATCAATGGAGCAAGTGACTGGATTTGTGAAGTGACACAGATCACAAAAGATCAGTGAGGTGAATGTTTCTACTCAAATTGCCTGTGAAGGACATTAATTTGGAAAAGCTTAACCTAAGCCTTAAAGATAGAGAAAGGATTCCAATTGTGAATCATCTTGGAATTTCATTTTTTTTAAGAATGAAATTTGTACTATGGTAGGAAAAAAAAAGATAAATGACCTTTTCTATGTCAGTCACTGCAAGCTTCATGTTAGAAGGCATTCTTGCGTTTCAAATCTCCTCCCTTCCAGGAGAAACCTAAAGTTCTCCTTTCTTTTCTTTTCTTTTTTTTTCTTAGTGCATTATAGTTGTTCATAATGATGGGAAGGTCTCCTTTCTTTAGCAAAGCACATTAAACACAGAAAGTTTCTTTTCTTGTTTCACTTAATAACTACTGTAGTTTTCAAACAAAAGAAAATATAATGGAAAACCTCCTCTTAATTATAACTTTCATGTCGAACAAGAAGAGTGTTTAAAAACATCATTGTGATGTTATTAATGAAAGAAAAAATTGTTATGGAACAGACTCTGAAAGTAAAGATAAAGGAGTTTTTCTTTGGTTGCTTACCTTAAACTTTTTTTTTTAATAGAGAAGGGTAGAGAGAGAGAGAGAGAGAATCAATTTTTACTGAGTTGTTCACATGGCTTTCATTGCTCTGTCACTTAGTTGTATACATGGGTGCTGGGGTTTGAACCCATGTACTTGTGCATGTTGAGCAAGCGACATAACCATTGACCACTGCTCCAGCCCACACACCTTAATCTCTTAAATGAGAGAGAGAGAGAGAGAGAGAGAGAGAGGGAGGGAGAGGAGACAAGCTTCCAATTACATTAGGGATAGAGTAATCTTCTCTATATAACTATTTCAAATTTTTAAGAACTAGAAAAAGTTAATAAACTCAGGGCTGGAGAGGTGGCTCAGCAGTTACAGCATTTCCCTGACATGCACAAGGATGTGGGTTCAAATTCCAGCACCATGTACACAACCCAATTGTTGGAACAATAAAAGCCATACAAAAAAAAAAAAACCTACAATTAATTCTTTCTCTCTCTCCATGTCCCTTCTCTATTTTTTAATAAAGTTAATAAACTCATTGTTACACCAATGGCTCATATTGCTTAAATGATATGTAAACTAACAGTGGCCCAAAATGTGCCTAACTCTGAATAACCTCTTATTTAAACAGAAATAACACTGAATATTAATGAAATTGCTAACTTCCACTTTAAAGTTTGAACAAGAACAATTGAAAAAGCCAACCTTATAAAAAAAAATCTCTTATCCCTGTAGAGAAAAAAAAAGCGTTTAAGAGATCATTGTCATGTTTAGAGACCCTCAGACATGCATTTTGCTGTTAAATACTTTTCCTTCGTAAGTCGTTTATAAAGCCCTACATAAGCTGTATGAACTTATCCTTAGAAATGGCTGCATGTTCAAGCAAATTAGAGGCATACATCACCCGTAATAGACCAGGGAAGTTTCTTTCATGAAGGGAACAAAAGTAGCTCAGCAGGAAGTAGACACTTGAAAATAGCAATTTGGAGCTTATAAGCACAGGCTGAGGCTTTTAAGCCGTGCTTCCACTCAGCACTAGGTATGCTGCTAATCCTTTTTTAGGCCCTGCAAATGCTGGAGAAGCAATTTCCCCAGTTAGGCAAACATTTTTTTTCCTTACCAAGTCTGTTAAATACACAGTTGTTCTTATGTAAATATTTGTGGGCAACTAACTAGCCTTTTATTAAAGACTTCTGGCACCATTGTCTTCTTAATTCCTCTAGAACCACCCGCAGATCTATGGACCCAGAGAAAAAAATATTAAGGAGAATAAAGAAGAAAAGTCTTGGCAACTGCAGGAAGAGGGCCAAGAGATGAAAAAGAAAGAAAAAGTAGGAGTGGGGCAGGAGCTGGTACACAGCCTGGAAGAGCAGTTACCAAGAGGAGAGGTGGTCAGGAAAAGGCTGGGAAGATCTGGGCCACTCTAAGCATTTGACTGAGGGGTGCCACCTGGAAGGGAATGCACATTTCAGATGTAGGGTGACAGTTCGGGACAAGCTGAGAGTGGCTGATCGATCCCTCTCTAGTCCACACTCTGTGACTGGCTTCTAGGATCAACCTAGACATTTGTGAGAGGGTAAGAAAGGATTCAAAGGATTCCTTTGCCAGTCTACAACATTCAACTTTGGACTCGATCTTCCCTAAACTCACTTGGTTGAGAACATGCTATCTCTGACTATCTTTCAGTGCCTTCCAGCTCATGAATTTGTCACCGTGCTTATATGACCCTCACACATTCTCTGCAATCTTTAGAAATGTTGGAAACGTGGTGCATACTTAGATAGGAGCACCTAGAAGACTATTATCACTGTGTGTTATTCCCTCTGCTCAATTTCTTCCTGTTCCTTATGTATCTACTTCTTTTTTCCTGGATGTTGACAATATTATGCCCTCCTTCTTTGCTTAGCCTCTAATGGCTTTTCCGCCATACTTCATTGACAAAATTGAACCCATTTTTTGAAAATCCTCTTCAAATTCACTTTCAAATTCCACTTCCTTCTCTGTGTTCTTCTATCATTCGTTGCCTTCAGTTTGAAATATAATAATTCCTACTTTGAATTAGATTTAGTTGTATAGATGTTGTCAGTGCCACTGGACCACAGACTTCTTGAGAGTAAGGGCACTATCCTGTTCATCTTTCCAGATTTCATAATACCTTGCACAATGCCACAAACAGTGTGTGTTCAACACATTGTTATTGCCTAGTAGAAAACTAAAATATGATTTTCCCCCCAGAAAGTATGTGCTTTTAAATGAGGGATTTTCAAAAGTGCATTGCTTTTGCAGTCTGAAGGCTAAAACTTTTAGAAGGCAGAAGAGACATTCTGACAGAAACCTTGCCTGGTCCTCTCCAAATCCGACCACATAGGCTCCTTTTTGCAATAATCCTGTTGTAGTAGCTCATGACATAATTTGGACACCAGCATTATCTTTCATAGGATGCCTTTGATCTATTCAGTATAAATAATCAGGACCATATGGCTTTGTGAGTGATCAGGCTTTCCAAAATGACTGATCAGCCACATAGTAGTTCCAAGTTAAATAGCAGGAATAATTCCTCTGAGTACTTACAGTACTAATGTGTGATTCAATTAGCTTGTATTAAAAACAAACTAACAAATGCAAAAATCATCTCCCAGGATAGTAATGGTAATAAGAATAGCCTATCTTTAGACCTGGCTTTGTCTCAACTAGCTGTGAAACTTTTGACAGTTGGGCACTTGTTTTTTCTGTTCATTCACTTATTTAATTAATATTTATTGAGCTCCAGGAAATGCCAGGCACTGTGTTAGGACCTGAGAAATAATAGTAAATGGGAGGTCACAATTCCTTCTCTCTAGAACTATTCTGGTAAAATAGAGAACTTAGATGAATATATTGTATATCTTGTCTTAGAAAAATGGTGATCTTTGTCATTTAGGGACAAATTTTGCTATCAGTGTCTTATTACTGTCCATTTCTCCCTATATTTCTCCAACACCCTATAAGTTCATGTTCTAACACAAAAATATTTTATGTACTGAGCATTTTTAAGTTTTAAGTCTTGTAGTGGGTTGCATGGTGGTCTCCTTCCAAAGTATGTCCTTGTTCCAGAACTTGTGAACGAGGCCTTATTTGGAAATAGAATCGTTGCAGATGAAGTGAAGTTAAGGATCTTGAGAGGATAATATCCTGGATTGTCCAGAGAGTTTCCAAACCCAATGACAAATTCCCTCATACTAGATACAAGAGAGAACACACAGAGGAAATTCACATGAAGAGGGCAGTAACTGGAGGGGTGAGCAACAGGCTAAGGAGTGTCTGGAGCTCTATCAGTGCTGGGGTCCACGGGGTGTAGTCATGTCGTCACTGTGATGGCCTTCTCCCCTTCAAAACCAAAATAATTAATTCCCACTGTTTCAAACCACCTAGTTTGCGAAAAAGTATATGACAACTCTAAGCATCTAATACAGGCTCTTTTCGTAGAAATCTTGAATGTATTTTAATGCTGCCTTGACAATGTCTGGATAAAATTATTCCTGAAATTGAAACAAGGGCAAAATCCCAGAGAGTTTAAGGGCTTGGCCCATGCTGTCCTGTGCAGCAAATGCTGGAGTATGGTTTAAACCCACTTCTACCTGGTTTCAAAACCGAGGCCCTTTGTACTACCTGGTATTCATTCACGTTGGGGCAAGCATGAATGACAAACTCATTTAGCTGCTTTGTTCATAATGCAAGGTGCTCTTCATTCATCACACTTCACGGTACCTACCAGTGTTTTCTGAGCACCAATCAGGGAGAGGCAGGACTCAACATGTGTTCCTGCACTATTTTATCTACTTTGTTTACTCAATTTCATCTTAAGGTTTACATTTTTAACAAAAAATTAGTTTTTCCTCACTGATTTTTCAGTCACAATCCCCATTTTTACTTCCCCTGCACATTATGCCCCTAGTAACAAGAATGTCCTACCATATGCCTATGAAGTAGTCTTTATTGCAATTTACAGTTCCAACTTGCTGCTAATGTGTTATATGTTTTCCTTGAATGTTAAATTGTCATTTTTGTCCTATTGACTATATATCAAGATATAGTCTTATTTCAAAGTATTCTATTCTTAGATTAAGTAGTTGCATAATTTTCTTTTTGTAAAATTTTTATTAAGGAGTTGAGTTGTTGAAGAATCTTAAATGTGTATGAAGTGACAGTATGATATGCATTTGGTCTTAAATCATAGTTTCCTACATATATTTTTTGAAGCATGAAATTTCTTCTAGAAGTATAGATCAGGTGATATGTCCTTTAAAGAATATAAAGTTGTCTTAGATTTTAAAAAACACAAATAAAAGTTGTTATGTTTTAAGCACTTACACGTGGAATTTGTTTCTACTAGAAACTACCCCATTGCTGAGAAGGCATTTGTAAGATCATTTAACAAGGAAAAGATGCCTTGTGTTTAAAGTAGCTGGTTGTCATTGATCTCTAATCTTGTCTACAAGAATTTTCATCCCAGTAGGGAATTATTGTTAGTATTTGAAATTATGTGGTCTTACCTTAATTTATCCAAGATTTAAAGCAATTCTATTAGCCTGGCACTTATTGACAATGTCCTTTGCTGATTACATCCGAGTACTTGGATTCATCTCCTTCACTCTTCTCTGATTCATAAAGCTGCTTACCATAGCACTGGGGATCCTTATTGAAGAAGTAACTTTTGATTAAGTTAAATGGAAGGAAAAAGAATTTCTAACCTACTTATATTGCTTACAGAGGCATAATTAAGTTGTGGGATAAGAGATTTCAGTGACTTTTTCAAAAATCAATGATATAAGGGAGTAACTAGCTCAGAGAAGACAATGTTACAATGTGATAGGCATTTTAAAGAGGGAAAGAAAAATAATTACTTAGTGAACTATAGCACGACTTGTGATTTGTTTTCCCAGGAATAGGGATGAATTAAATAATTAGCCTTCCTTTCTTTTACAAGTTTGTAGTTATAGACAATAATTTAAATGAGTTAAAAGGTCATAGATTTTGAAAGAAAGAGGGACTCTCTGAATATTTAGACAAGAATCATGAAATTTCAGAGATATCACCCTGGAATTAAAGATAATATAGATGGGATCCTTCTCTCATGGCACAGTGGACAAAATGAACATAAAATGAGATTTTCTAGAAAAAGGAACAAAAAGAGGTTTTGTTTTAAATCTCATGGATCTACATTTTTCCTTTCTCTCTGGATAAGTTCAGAGTGGACCCCTTTATTTTAACAAATATATATCCTTTGTTTTGATTTTTCTTTTGTATCTACATTAGAATTGAAATGAACTTGTGCATGAGAGCTGTAATGACAGATAACAGACAAGTCTCAGAGCTCTTTAAGTTTTGCCTATCACAGGCAAATGTACAGATTACTTGGAATCTGTACATTTTTCTTGTGATTTTTTTCATTCAGTACCAAGAATAGGAAAAATTTGATGGACATTCAGAATAGTTTAATTTCTTTTTTACCTAAACTTTTTCATGGAAATTACCCAAACCACCTAGCTTGTCTCTTCTCTGGTTCACCTTATCTGTAAAGTTCTGGTATGGGTGGTCAAGGAGGTGGTGGAGGAAGTCACTATATATTGGTAATGGTTTCAGACTGCTTGGAAATGGTTTTGATGAAAACTGGAGAAAAGGTAACCAGAAGATGAAAATGACTCTTCCAATATTTCTTATTTTGATTATTAATCACTTGGCAATACGTGATGTCTTTGCAGGGTCTTAGAGTATAACTCCCACTTAACTTATACAAATATCCTTGAAAGTTAAATGATGCTTGGCAGATAGGTCATGGCATATAACAAAGTTGAGAAGTGGGAGCAGGTTGTTCTGATAGAGAAGAATATATTTTCACTCACATTGTTTAGAATTGTGTATATGTGATCTGATTTTATTATTTTGTGTATATTCTCTAAAGCCAACACACTCAACTTTGGTATGCTGCTAATGATGATATGTATGCATATATAGAAGAGATATGTCATATCACATCTTTTAAAATAGCAATGTTTATTTAATGCTTGAAAACTAAGCACTATATGTCTACAATATATATTAATTCTATTTGCAATGGCTATGTGCATGTGTGTTTTAGATGTTGCTCAAATAAAATTCAGACTCACAAGGCCACTATAGACTATTTGGCACCACTTTACTCAAAAAGATATAGGAAAGGAACTATATCTTGCTAGCAGAGCAGTTCCAGGTACTTCTCTTCTGAAAGAGTCCTTGCAGCATTTCATCCAGCCAACTGGGGACAGCTGAGGTATAAGGAGATGAGATCCATAGTGAATAAGTCTAAAACCTCCTTTACTTAGAAACCTATGCTCCATGTGGGGCAAAATCTCTTGGATTATCTCCATAGGCAGAGTTTGTAGGGGTATTTTAATGTTTGTATCTGGATACAAGAGATGTTGTACTCAGGAAACCCAAACCATGTGTTCCCATCCACTTTGATAATTCCTTTGTAGTTCCTCCAAGTCCAAATAAAATCTTCCAGTTGGGGATCAAATCTACCAAAATCAATATTTTCCAGTAATAGAGTTGGAATTCTACCTTTCTTGGTCCCTAGAGTAGCAAAGCCAGAGTTAACAAAGGGACAAATGCTCGTGAAACAAGGGAAAGGATTTTGTTAAACCATTACCTACACTGCATCACTGAGTCAATTTCAGCCACTAATAAGACAACAAACACGTCTATTAAAACAGTAGTTTAGAAAGTGTACTCTTCACCTGAAACCATTGCTGCTTATAGTATCACAACCAGAGCAAGGGTGCATTTCTTGTCCATAAAGTAAATACTTTAAAATTTGTGCATTATGGTTACTGAATATTGTTCTCTCATACGGTGGGCTGTGGCACATTACTTTTATATTGAAAAATGACATTTGGTGGAGAGTAATCAATTCAAATCAGAGTGCAATTGTTTTTTTTAATGAAGAATTTTTCTCTGCAACCATTAGAAGATGGTGTAAGACAGCATGTATGAGGAGTGTGATATGAATGGTTTAAACTTCATGGCACCAGGAAACACCTTTAAAAAGCCCGTTCATCAAGTTCATAATTTCTTTCTCTGGTAGTGACTAGAGAAGAGCTTATAGAGAGGATTTTTACCCCCAGTCTATCCAGGATCATTTCCTTCGCAAAGGTGGAATTTAATAGATGAGTATGTAAAGATAAATGCTTATCAGGTGCTAGCCAGTGCAGTATGAAGTAAAATGTATCACCGAGGGCTGTAATGAATGTTTTCCAACAAGGAATTTGTTTCTGGGGATCACTAATGCTGTCTCCATTATTCACACAGAAAAGTCTTCCTCTTTACAGGATGTACCATTTGTTAAAATTTTTTCATTTCCCTAATTTTGTCTGATTATTTTTTTCTTTTATGGCCATTTAATTTCTTAGCATTTTCCAGTATTTAGTCAATCATTTTATTTATTAATTTCTCTTAGATTTGTTGCTTGACATTGCTTTATTATTTTTACGTTTTAAGAGAGAGAGGAGAATGAGAGAGAAAGAGATAAGCAATTTTATTTAGTTTTTCATGTAGCTTTCATTGCTCCAACACTTCATTGTGTATGTGGTGCTGGGGTTTGAACCTGCATCTTCGTGCACACCCGGCAAGCACTATAGCCACTGAGCCACTGTTCCAGCTCTGAGACATTGATTTTGAGACCTGGTAATTTGAGTAAGGGGGAGGATAAATACTTGGCATGTCCCTACTGACAGAAATCTTTTTCTACTTTTAAATTTGTATTATGCATGTGTGTGTGTGTTTGTGCACGCACACATGTGTACACACAATATTTCTTTTGGAATAAAAGGTGGGAGAAAAATATATAAGGGAAAACTCAGGCCAGCATAAATTGCTTTGGTTAAAAAAAATGAGGGGAGAGCAGCTGGAGTGGTTGCTGGGCAGTTAGAGTGCTTGCCTGGCATGAGTGAGGATGTTGGTTTGAACCCCAGCACCATGTAAACAATGAAGTGTCAGAGCAATGAAAATCATGTGAAAAACTAAACAAAATTGATTCTCTTTTTCTCTCTCACTGTTACTCTCTCTTAATAAAAAAAAGGGAGAAAATATTCTAGTATATGGATAGTGTAATTGAGTAAATAATGATAAAATAATGTCTGGATGGAGAAAAAATGACATTACACAAAAATTAAATGGATGTATTACTTTATGATTTAAAGAACTCCTGAGGAAGCATTTTGGCTAGAAGGAAGGAGTTACCAAAGTGCCACATGACTTTGTCTCTGACTCTAAGCTTTTCAACATTTCTAAGAGGCGATAAGAAGATATAGAATTATCTGCAGATGGATCAAAGACACAAAAAGTGACCATAATAAACAGTGTACTTAGATTTCAAATAGTTTCTGGTAAACTCCATGTTATCAGTTGTATTGTAACTCAAATATCACTTTAAGGAGAACATCCGTGACTTTGATCCAAATTATGCCTCCTCCATCACTCTCTACTATATTATCTTCTTAGCCTACTTTATTTTCTTTTTAGATGTGTTATCTCAAAGTATTGCCTGCTTATTTGTGTATAATTTGGCATCCCAAAGTCAGGTATTAAGTCTAAGAGAAGAGTAAGTTTTTCAGTGATATTCACCACTGTGTTCCCAACTATCTGACAGATTTTCAATAAGTATTACCTAAAGGAATAAATGTGAATGAATTGTTGCAGGCAGATGAGGCAAGGACCCCAGAGGAATATTCAGGAAGCAGGTTTAATTAGGCTGCAGCAGGTCGAGTGCTAATGTCATGAAATCTCTGGACCCTGAAGAGAAGGGGACTTTGCGATTTATATCCTTAAATAAGGGATTTCAGAGCATAGTTCTTGTTACATTTTGATTGGCCAACAGTTAAAATTCATACAATAATTGGTTCAGCAGCAAAATTGAATCAGTAACTTCTGGAAAGAAAAGGAAAAAAAACCTTAAAAACTCCCTTATACAGTCTCTTGCATGAGCTAAGCTCTAAATCTCTAACATTTACAAAACAGAGGAATTGCTGCCAGCAAGGAGGTAAAACCACAAAAGCAGTTAGATTTTTTTTCTTCTTTCTTTGGGCAGGGTTTTCTTCTTGCTGTTTCAGAATGAGTAACTCTATAAAAAATTCATTGAAATTTATGGAGATAATTTTAGAGCATATACTAAATAAATTTCATATATACAAAGTGAGGAAGCTTATGTTGATATTCTTTGAAGTGACAAGTCCTATCTGAAAATTTACCTTGTGATGAACTCAAAGAACAATCTGAGATTTTTAATTGGTCTGATGACTACTAACATGTAAATGCAGTATCTAGCAGCATGAATTATAGCATTCTCTGCTGAAGAAAGCAGATAATGGCCTTATTGTGTCTTGTACAATAGGAACTTTCTTAGTAATTGTGTTTAAAGGAAATTGTTTAAATTATGCTGTGTTCAGAATATCACTAACAGAATGATGAGTTCAGAAACCATTCTGCTCTGGAGGTGTTTGAAGGTATTTTCCTGAGAATCACAAGACAGAGCGCAAGGTAGTCACTATTGCTAGACATTCAGAGACCAAATCTGGAAAGGACACTGATAGAAAGGAGAAGATCCAATTTCTGTGTAAGAATTAAGTCCAAAACTCTCACTGACTTCTGATATATCCACACATGGGGTAGACTCCAAATACGTCACCTAAGAACAAAAGATATGAACCAATACTTGACATATCAACCAGGAAACAGTTTAGAAAAGAAAGAAAGAAAGCATCTCTCTTCAGAAAAATAGACCAGAACATACCAACCTGAAACTAACAGAGCAACAGTGAAATCACCCACCTGTTCTAGTGAGCAAACTCAGATTTTAAACAGTTATGAGAGCTGTGTTCCAGGACATAAAGGAAAACTTCTTCATTAAAAAAATTAAAAATTAGGAAATCTCAGCATAGAAATAGAAACCAGAAAAAGTTCCATGTGATCTTTAGTAAATCAGTAGCGTACTTTCTCACGATCTAGTTTCTTATTACTCTTTCCACTGCTGTAATTTTTAGTGGTGTTTTGATTGTATCTGGCTTAGTATCACAAGAATACCTAAATCTTGCCTTCATATAGTCAAAGTTCTTGAATTGTCTCATTATGCTACACAAATGATAATGCAAAACAACAAAAAATTTAGTAACTAAGCTTCATTCTAAATCACAATTCCTTACATGTTTTACTGATGTGTTAGAACACATAAATAATTCTCAAAGAGAGGTAGAGGCCTTTTTTTCCTTGATAGGATTCTATTAATAATGGTTAGACTTAAATGATGATCATGTTTTATATGGTATATATTCATGAGGAGAAGAAAAATAGCCATATCTCAAGAATATACCCTGACTCAATAGGTTAATCTTATCTTACAGAACAGAAGAGAGAAAAGCTTTAATGCACAGGGACTTTCCCTCCTAGCAGGGGTGATTCTGAATAATTGGTAAAGTAAGTTTTCTCTTGCAGAATAGGAATAGGGAAGTAGATAAAGAGGCAAATAAGTTTTATCCCCTCTACTTCTAATACACAAAATTAGTTACAAACTGGATTCTAAATACTTCTATCAACTATAACTTCTCTCTAAAGAGACCAGTGTCCCCCTAATCTCTGAATTCATTGTGTCATCTGTTATCTACTGGATTTCATGGTACGTTCATGTTCTGGGTCTCCCTCTCTCTTAAATGTTTCAATGTATCCCTCAATTTTCCCTATCTTCAAATGTAGGCTGCAGTGATAGATCAGTATTATTATTCTCTATTTCTGACTGTATACTTCTTATTTAGGAAAGATTTTACCTTTTTTATGCATTTTCAAGTTTCCAACTGCACTTTCTGAATGGATGGTTCCAAACCTAAGAATCTCTAAACTTCCTCTTTACTCTTCTCTTTCTTGAACCATGGGCTTGAATCTAAAACTATCTGTCTATGATAACTCCATTTGATTTATTAATTTTTAAGTAAAAGGAGGATCTGACCTGAATACATGAATTCTCCTGAAGTCATTTTTTTGCTCGTCCTTTAATTTTTCTGGATCTCTGAGTCATTGATTTCATGGCATATCCCTTTATGAAAGTGTTTATTGTGTGTGTTGTGCTTTTGTTACTTTCTGGTTCAGCTACTGCCACCATAACTCTAAACATTATAAATTCATAACTGAATGACTCCAATACAGCACATTCAGACATTCTGCATTCTACACATTGTTACTTCATTAAGATAGTAATGCCCTTCTGTTTTGCTCTGCCAAGATGTTCACCCTGCCCAATACTCTTTCATAATCAGTGTGACATTCCCAAATATGAATCTAGTCACTTCGTTTTTACATGTAAATAAAATTCCTCAATTGTCAATCAGATGAAGTTCAAACTTCTAACTATGGCCTGAAAGATCTCTCTTCATCCATTATCACTATTTCAGACACTGCCTCTCACCACTGAGGAACTTCAGTCCCAGCTCTATGGAAGGGATTTCCATTACATAAATGGGTCTTAGTCTTTCCTATTTCCATGCTTTTGTGCATCTGTTTCCTTTGTTGGTAATACCCAACCTCTTCCTCACTTTGTGTCTTATCAGACCTCTTTCTATGTGGTAAGACTCAACTCAAGTTGGGTTTTCTTTTGATTTCTCTCACTCTTCCTGACCTCTGTCAATGAAGTTAAGTCTCTAAGAAACCCTTTTGCCTTCTTGTTTTCAAAACATCCTCTTTGGGATTTAGCTCAGTGGCAGAGCGCTTGCCTAGCCCTCGCAAGGCCCCGAGTTCGGTCCTCAACCCTGAAAAAAAGAGGAAAAAAAATCTTCTTTATCTTTGTAAAACTTTACTCAATTTTAATTACATATACTCTTTGTGAATTTTTGTCTATCACCTACCCATGCTACAGATTGTATATATCATTATATTATAGACAAGGTTTTTATGTAATTCCTTTCTAGCACCATACCAGATATGTATTAATCACTCAGCAATTAGTAGTGAGAAAACAATTAGATGCATGAATAAACTGGTTTGGTTAAAATACATTTTATTTGATTATTAATTTCTTTAGGAAAATATAGTTTTACCTTCCTTTACATGCGAAGTTTATATTATGTGTACACTTAGCCAGTACCAGGCTTACTGTTGAACAAGAGGACTTGAGATAAGAATACATAAGTGAAGAAGAAAGGAGAGAGTACTTTGACTGGAACATGGTGAAAGAGAGGATAAGGCAAAGAATGTGCAACTACTTAAACGTACCTGTGTGATAGTTTATATTTCTGAGATGAGAAAGAGGAACAGCAATTAGGGATGCTGATTATGGTAAATTCACAGTTTTACTCAAATTAAGCATGGTAAAAATCTGTTTAAACATAAAATGTTTCACATTTTTTCTCAGAAAAGGATAGAATGAATTATACTGAAAATTATATGGCACTGTGTACCTCAAACCTATAATTAACTAATACAGAAAGAAATGTAACTTGTAAGTTGGAAAGAAGCTGAAGGTGGAGAGCGGTGGTGTACACTGAGCACTATTTGGTAAAGCCATTTCATTCTTAGGCATGTAGCCAAATGGACCTTGTGATTTTTCTTTTGTAAATTAGCTTTTGTAAAAAAAATATTAAAATCTGTTAAAACCCTTATATAGTTCAATAACATTTGTGTTTAAAAGAGAAAATTTAAAATCAGGAAGTGGACTATCAATTAAAAAAAAAGAATATTAAAGTAGAAGAGAATCATCCCAAAGTAGAGACTTTTTTTTCTTATTGCCTTAAGTAATATTCTTGGTCTTTGTAGCAGGGATGAATTTAAATCAATCACATATTATTTCTTTGTACTGCATAGGAGTTTTTAGACTGTTATAAGGATCTATATGAAACTTTCTAGCCCTTGGCTCAGGAGACTGTGTTGTCCATGAAGCCTGACCCAGCATCTGTCCTAGGTGTTGCCTGCCTTCAGTCCTCAGTGCTCAAGCCCTATTCTGGGACAAAAGTGTTTCTGCCCTGAATTAGTTGGGAATAATGGTTCCTGTTTTTACTGTGGATCGGTGATCAGGGGAATTCTCATTACCAGCTAAAATGGCCAGATCTGTTCCTGTTGTTGTTTCTCACACTCTGAAATCATATATACATATGAATTCAGGTACATATGTGTTTATATATGTGTACCTTTGTCCTGTTGTCAGTCTTAAAGGGTTTGAGTTTTATCTCTGCTTCATAATTAAAAAAATTCTTGGTACTGGAGATTGAACCCTTGGACACTCTGCCACTGAAATTCATACGCAATCCTTTTATTTTTTTATTTTGAGAATGTGTTTTACTAAATTGCCAAAGTCAGCCTCGAACTTGTAATCCTCCTGTCTCAACCGCCAAAGTCACTGGGATCACAGATATGCAACACCATACCTGGCCATTATTCGAATTTGATGAGTTCCTGATGCTTCCCATATTTGACATAGGCAACAAAACCCTCCTGGAACATGGGACCATCTTGATTATGTCAACAGGGCTGATGCAAGTTGAGATTATCCCAGATTAAAGAGTGGGCTCAGCACAATTGTCTTTTCTACAGTGGTTAGCTATGAACTTTGCTTCTGAGGCCATCAAGAGGTAAGTGGGGAGAAAGCTCCTTCAGAAGGCACACCTACCCTGAGAGTGAGTGAGACTTTGAATCTAGGGAGTACAGAGAAGCCCAGTATATTTCTGGTCATCAGTTACCAGAATCAGTCTAATTGAGGGAATGGACACATTTAACTTGTATGCCAGGCAAGAGGGATGTGTTCTTGGGCTGATTTTATTGTTTCATTGGTGCTTATATTCTCTACAGATCAGTCCTCAAAGTAAAATGCTTTCCAAGGCCAGGAAGTAAATGAAGGAGGGAGAGAAAGGGTGGAGCAATAGCACGTGAGATACCACAATCACCACCACAATCTGGACAACTACAACTCAGTCACATCCAGATTTTACTTATCTATTTTGTTATTGCTTTTTTTCTTGTTATTTAGACTTAAATTTAAAGAGAACCTATCTCCTTGAACTTTTATAAGAAGCTTTCTGATTTTTTAATGCTTTGAACTACATCAGGTTAAAAAAATTGTGGAGTCAAATTAAGGTCCTGGGTAGGACAGATTTGGCTCTGGGGATTCAATATGTATAGGGTGGAGAGAGTGAGAATTGGATGTTTCAGGATTAAGGAATAATAGTGCTTTGGATACCACTGGGTTTGTCAGTCTCTGTCCTAACTATACAAAATCAGATTGCTACTTTAGCCCTGGATGACTTGTTGTATCCTTTGGGTGGGTTATTTTCCTAGGAGCTTGATATTACTGATAAACAGACTGTAGCAAATTAGCATGGCATAGTTCTTCCCTAGTACATAAGCCATTGTTCTGAACTTAAGGGAATTCTATGTGAAGCATGTGGAGAGCTAGGTAGTGTGCACTGGCAAGGAGGTTATTTGGGAAACTCAGATGTTTACCGTTTCATACTTTACAGAAGCTTGACAACTTCTGGCAATTACACTGAGCAAACATGGCACGAACTGTGTCTTAGTCTGTTTGGGCCACTGTAATAAATATACCATAAACCAGGTGGCTTATGAACAACTGAACTTAATTTCTCACAGTTGTAGAGGCCAGAGAGTCTAAGTTCAAGGCTCTTGCAAGTGTGATGTTTGGTCAGAGCTCAATTCCAAGATGGTGCTTTCTAGTTGTGTTGTCATATATTGGGGTAAAGAATCTCTCACTCTCAGGCTTTCTTTATAAGAGCAGTAATCCCATTCACAAGGATTCTTTCCTTATTATCAAATCACCTCCCAAAGGTGCCAACTTCTAATACCTGTACCTTGATGTTTAAGATTTCAACATTTGAATTTGGGGGTAGGGAGACATAAGCATTCAGACCATAGGAGACTGGTAATTGTAGCTTAGTGGATAACTTAGTGACTGTTGGCTCATTGCTATGATCTGGTGTCTGCTGACTGTGACCTAGTGACAGGTGACAGTAACTGACTTTGGAACAGATGACAGACTGTGGCTTGGTTAATGATGGCTGTATACAGGTGACAGGTGATAGTGGTCTAGATATCCCAATGCTTGCCTCAGAAACATCAAGAATACCAGGCTTAAGGCAGCAATGTTACTTTATCACCCATCCTAATTACTAAAATGTTGCCATACTTGGTGAGACTTGAGATAAAAAAAATGTTATGGGACTCTGCCAGGTGTTCCTATATTTGCATAGTTATGGGAAAAGCAAGGATTGGCTTGCAGTCACTTATATCAAGAAATGTTTTGAAAGGAAGTGAAATTTACTGTTTTACAGAATCATTTTAATGTTAAAAGAAAAACTTTCTGGTTCTGTTTCTTTTCTTCCCCTACTAAATTGTAGTTAATGCACCACTCTGTGCCCATTGAGATTTTGACTTCAGCTCTTACTTTCTTTGAATCTTAAAGTTCCTCTGTCATCATTTTTCTAAGGACAGACATACTCTTACCTCAGGATTGTTTTCATAGATGTTAATCTCCCTAAAGGCTCACTAAAAGTTTCAGCCTTGGGTTTCTAATGACATTTGTCAAGGGGAGAGTATTGCAAGAAATATGTGAATTCTCTTTAATTAGGTAATTTTTCATTATTGTAATCATAAAACCTATATATTCTTTTTTCTGCATTGGTAAAGCAAGGGATTGGAACAGATTTTTATAATGTATGTAGGAAGGAGAAGAAATATATCCCTGTGGGAATAAGTGTTACAAATGCCCAACTTCTTCGTTGTGGAGGTCAAACAATATCTTTTTCTGCAAGAATACTGCCACACAATGCCTAAAGCACTTGAGAGGGTGGTCTGCGATTATTTTTAACATGTCACAGTTCTTGGGAGATAGAGTATCTGCTCTTTGAATTCCATTTTCAACAATATTAAACCCTATTTTCAATGCAAAAATAAAGTTGCTGATAGCAGGTTGCTTTCAGCCATAGAAGCTAGATCACTTGAATATTCATTGCCTATAGAGGTTGCCTGGAAATTTGATTAACTGGATTTCATATGAGGAACAAAAGAACAGATATAATGTAAAAAGGAACCTCTTTCTTATTCTGGTTCTTTTGACTATTTACTAAAGATACAAAGAGGACAAATATCCAAACATATACCTGCAGAGAGTTTCCAAATTAATGGATTAATAAAGAATACATGGTAAGACATGGCACAAACTGAACAATAACAAAAGCTTGTAGCTGCCCATGTGTGAGATGTTTCACTTTTAATGACTTGGGAGAAAAGAACTCCAGGAATTTTTAAAGATTCCCTGTTGAGCATGTGTCAGGAATATAGCACAGTTATTGAAAGCCACAAGTATGAATTCAAATTACATATTAAAGAACCAAAAAATTGTAATGTTTATGATGTACCAAATGGACCATAGACACATGTACCATATGCACCATGTCCACTTGTAGCATGCAATTTAAAAGACAAGTTCTAATAATGAAATATGTGTTGAATTTTTTTATGTATAAGACCAATTAAAGAAAATTAAATTATTATTTAGAATAGAAGATATGAGTGTCAAGAAAGCTGAATCAATGAATGGAAAGTTTTGGCTGAGGTGCTTCAAGTGTACAAATTAAGATGGACAGCAGAAAAAATCATGTTAGGGCCAAAAGAAAGATTAAAAAGTCATCTTTGCAAGGATTCTTTCTTACATTCACTGGGAACAGCCACTTTGTTCTCTTAAAGGAATCATGAGTTCTAAGGCGAACATCCAGGGGGATTACACAGGTAGTCTAGTAAATGCAGGGCAAGAGTTTTATAGATGTACATAGTGATTCTCCTTTTTATTTCTTTTCGTTTATATCAAAGCCAGCAAATATTTATAATAGAATACTAGAGACACATGAGGTTTCAAAAGTTAGAGCCGCCTACTATAACCTGAAATGTCTGTGTACCCCCAGAATTCATATGTTGAAATCCTAGCCCGTGGAGTGACAGTGTTGGGAGGTGTGGCCTTTGGGAGATGACTAGGTTCTGGAGATGGAGCCCTCATGAAAGGGGTTGATGTCCTTAGTAAAGAGTCCTGAGGAAACTGCCTTTTCCCTTCCATCAGTAAGTTAGAAGGAGCCCTCTATGAGGAGAAAGCCCTCACCAGACACTGAATCTGCTGATGCCTTGGTTTTGGATTCCCTACTTCCAGAACTATGAAAACAGATTGCTGTTGTTTATAAACCACGAGTTTGGGCATTTTGTTATAGGAGCTTGAACAAACTAACCTGTGCTCCTTACAATTGTCTACCACGTAAAGAATACTGGTAAGGGCTTGGCATACATTTCCAAAAATTTTATTCTCATAGGTAGACCAAATATAATGTTTAACAGTTCTCTTTATAATAGCTGCTTACTGTTGAGTTTAAAGTACTTGTCACCTTGGATGTTATTCTAGTCTGAAGATAATCAATAAGTAGAAAAAAGGATAAAAAATAGAAGTATACCTTTAATTAAACATTTATAGGTATTTCCACATATGCTGTTGCATGTCATGCTCACAGTGGCCACACTAGATTGGAATTTAAAACAATTAGGGCAGTGTCTTAAAGAGCTGAAGTCACTTGCCCAAGGGTCATAGATTGTAAGGTGCAGAACCAGGGCTTGAGTTTAGTTCTTTCTACCACTAGAGTTTGTGCACATTTCCACTGCAGTAGGAGAAAACTTCACTGTTACAAGGAGAAAAGTTGTTTGAGATCCTTTATTGTATCTAACTCATGGATGCTCTTCCAATCTTTTTGATTTTTGCTGTACAAAAATCCATACATGTGTGCTTTCTGATTTCAGACAAACTGTGTCACTCTGTGGAGCTCAAACTATCTTTAAACTGGAAAGATGAGCTCTAACATGCTTTCCAGTCTGGTAGTCTGTGATGGAAAAACTCACATAGCATCTATGACAAAGCATTGGTAGAGGAATTGAACCATTTTCCTAAAACAAACAAACCAAAACAAACAAACAAGCAAGCAAAAAAAAACCCAGCTTTGGGCTTCTTGCAGTCTTATAGCATCCTTACCCTCTCTTCTATTCACCTTGGGAATGATGGTCTGCCTTAATGAGATGGCTGACAACCTGGTTAACTCACTCATGTGAGCTGTACCATGTGCCCTTATTCATTGTTTTAATTAATTGACTGAATCATTTAGGATGTTGAACACTAAACCATAAATTTTAAAGTTCAAACACTTCCCCCACCAAGTGTCTGACACCCTCCAGTAATAAGAGTGACTAAGTGTTTGAGAATAATGGAGGTTGTCTGTGATGATGTTTCATTGGTGGCTGGAATTCAGCTAAGAGAAGCAAAGGCCAGGAGCATGCTTGTCTATGTTATACCTGCGACCAGTTTCAGTAAGTGGACTCCGTAACTTATAAAAAAAAATTTTAAATGGTTCAAAATTGATAATGGAGAAAGGAGAATTTAGAGAAACTATTTGGTGTATATGCTTATCTCTAAAGAATGACAAATCTTCACATTATCTTTCTATTCTTAGAGATTTCAAGGTCACCAGGCACAGTGGCACATACCTGTAATCCCAGCAAGTTGGGAGGCTGAGGGAGGAGGATCACAAGTTCAAGGCCAGCCCTAGCATATTAGAGAGGTCCTAAGGAAAGTAGCAAGACACTGTCTCAAAAAAAAAATTAAAAGTTGGGAATATACCTCAATGATGAGGCACTCCTGGGTTTAGTCTTCAGTATCAAAAAAGAAAGAGAGAAAGAGAGAGAGGAGAATGAATGCAGGGGCTACTAATGATATGTTAATCAAAGGCAATATGACATGATACTACCTTAATTCTTCCATTAAAATATGGAAATTTCAGTATTAGAGGGTTAACTTATAATTCAAAAGATGTTTAATTTCTTTAAACCAATAAAAGCAATAATTAATATTCAGTTAATGACTTTACATTTTCTTCTAGATATAGCTAATTTTATTGGGAGTAACAAAAAGAGGCTATTATTTCAATTCAATGTGTAACTTTTATGAGATGAACTAAATTCTAGTGCCTCCACTCATAGTATCATCTTAATGAGTATTGCAAATGAGTAACTGAGCTTTATTACCATAGATTTCTCTAAAGCCTCAGCTCATCTATTATCTTATTTATTATAGATGGGAAAATGAAGCTGAGTTCTGCATTCTTTCTAAATCTCTTTATTCATGAGGTCTCAGATTTGGAATGCAACTGACAAGTAACTCTTAAGTTTTTATTTCTTTGTGCTCCAGATTGGAAAGAATACAGACATTGAATCACCAGTACCATAGCTAAATAATACCAACAGGCATTGGTGTTACAAACACCAAGTTGAGCTTAAGTGCTGCCTTATCAGTTGTTTTCCAGGAGCTACTAGTATGGTCAATGGAAGGCCAGGTATTCACTTACAAGGAGGCCAAGTACTGAAGGATCCCATGGCAGTGCATGCCCATGTCCTGACCTTCATCTTAATTGTCAAAAACTTAAATTTTTTCATATTCATTTCTTCCCTACTTTTCAAAGCAAGTTAGTAATGGTCTAATATGAATGGAAATAGCAGTTGTGTGTGTAAACGTAATCAAGAGGGTATGGCTTGGGGTGGATACTGGCTAGTGTTTTACCTACATCAGAAGCATCCTTTTTGTCATATATTACATAAAGTAACCCTCCTGAAGGCTTCCTTTTCCCATATTTATAGGTCAGAACCACTATGGTAAAATATTAATATAGTGATAGATCCAGAATTATATCCCAGCTTTGTGTTTGTCTCCAAAGCTATGAGTCTTAAAGGTTTTCGCTTGATGTCATTTTGTCTATGCATGATTTCTTTTACAAGCATGATTCTACTATAGCATATTTAGCTTAACTAAAACTACCAAGCTTGCAAAAAGTTTGGGTCCCACCTCATCTGACATTTCTTGTTTGTGTAAAAATGTATTATCCTCTTTATTGCACCCCATTCTCTTTTATCTACTTGCTTCCAGTAAAAAAAAAATACTCATTTTGTATGATCAAGCTATTTACATTAGTTGTCTGAAGAATGTAATACTACATTGTCTTTTTATTTATAAAAAAGACAGTGTGTGTGTGTGTGTGTGTTTGGAAGATTTTCAAATCAAAGGGTGGCTGCCATGCAACTTTCAGAATTTATTTTGTAATATTAGCAGAAAACAAAAGCATCTACTCAGGTAAATAAGAGCAATTTATCTTAAGGGTAAATGAGAGTTAAAAAGTAAGTTTTTTTTGTGTGCTTAACTTATCTATCAGAATAACAACCTTCAGGTTTGTCAACATTCTTGAAAATTGTAGAATTTCATTTTTAAAAGCAGAGTATCATTACATTGTGTTAATATACATTACATTTTCTTCATCATCCAATGATGGACACTTAGCTTGATTCCATAATTGTCCATTTTGAATAATGCTAGATGAATATAGGATTGCATATATCTCCTTGGCTTACAGATTTCATGTACTTTGTACATACACCTGAAGTGGATTTGATGAATCATATAGTATTTTTAGTTTTAATTTTTAAAGTAAACTCCATGCATGATCTTACTTGTGTATGGAATCTAAGAAATTAAAATTCACAGAAGCAGAGAGAAGAATGGAGGGTTACTAGGACTGGAAGTCGGGGTATAGATAGATATTTGTGAAAGAGTAAAATATTTTAGTTAGACAGGAGGAATAAGTTTTGGATGTTTATTTTACAATATGATGGGTATGATTAACAATAATGTATACTTGAAAATTGCTATGAGAGTGGATTTTAAATATTCTCATACAAAAAATAGGTATGAGAAGTGGGACAGACATTAATTTACTTGATTTAATCATTCTATCATGTATACATTTATCAAGATATCAGAGTGTACATTAGAAATATACACAATTATTCTTTCATCAGTTAAAATGCTCAAGACAAGTATCACAATATACGTGAGAATAAGCAGAATTTTGTTTAAAATAAAATGGTAATAACACAACATTTTTACACAATGAACCAGTTCATGAAAGCTAAGTCCTAGGTTCATGGGATACAGAGACAATAAAACTCTAGTTTCATAATAGAATCAGAGGAAACTAACAAAAAGTTTTCAAAATATTAAGACCAGGGCTGGAGTGGTTCAGTGTTTATGGTGCTTGCCTGGCATGTGCAAGTACACAGGTTCAAACCCCAGCACCCATGTACACAACTAAATGTTGGAGCAATGAAAGCCATGTGAAAAACTCAATAAAAATGATTCATTCTCTCTCTCTCTCTCACTGTCCTTTCTTTAAAAAAAAATAAATAAAATGCTATAATTGCCCATCCTTTAGGTATAAGTGTTTGACTGGTATTTCCCAACAATGGGAAAAACATAATTTTCTTGGGAGATGATTCAAATTTTGTAAAGTTATAAGTGTTTAGAAAAGGGGGGTGGGTTGGGGATTTAGCTCAGTGGCAGAGTACTTGCCTAGCACGCGCAAGGCCCCGATATTGGTCCTCAGCCCTGGAAAGAAAATGTTTAGAAAGCATAAAATGATATTGATTTGATTCAGTCCTTTAAACCAAAGTGTCTTGATGTTTTGTCCTGTTTTTATTTATCAGACATAGATACCCAATATTTAGCATTTCATGCATCACATTTGGGTTTCTATGTTAGAGTTTAACGTTGCTCTCTCCTTTGAGATGAAAGCTTTGAAAGCAAGAAAGTAAAATCTAAAGAAAGTATGAAATAAGAAGAATCTGTCTTTGGTGACGATTTCTGTTTCAGTATCCCTTTACTGCTTTGTGCTATAGGCCTGAAATTCTTTCCCTTCTTCTTTCAGAGATACCTGTCTGAGCTCTGGATCACAGGCAGTGTGGAATGACCTTGGATAGAGATTGAATTCTCCTCTTTCTACCAAAACTAATCCATCCATATTATTTCCTGTCTTTTGTTAATTTAGCCATATGCTTAGTGATTTATAATATGGTTTTGTATTTGCTAACAGTTGCTTTGTGATTGATATAAAGTATGGCTTATTTTGGAGAATATTTCATGATTAGTTGTATTCAACTGTTGTTGGATGAAATATTCTATAGGTGTCTCTTAAGTTCATTTGATTTATAGTATTTTTTATGTCTCAAAAATCTTTATGGAGCTTATGTCTGGATGATGTATCTATTAGTTAAAGATTTGTGTTGAAATCACCTTGTATCATTGAGGGTTTAATTCAAGAGGTCTCTGTTTTATGTAATTAAGTGCACCAATATTCAGGGCATAAATGTTTATTATTATTATATCTTCTTATTGGATTGTTATTAATTTTTAAGTGGCTTGAAATCTGCTTTGATTGTTTTGAGATAAGCTACTCTTGCTTATTTTCAGGCTCCATTTGCTTGGTACATCAATTTCCATCCCTTCATTTTCAACCTGTGGCTATCTTTGCCTGTAAGGTGAGTCTTTTTAAAATAAAATACAGTCTTGGCTTGCTCTGGCATTAAGCATTTGTTAATGGTTGTATGGCAATGATTCCCTACTAAATGTAAGATTATCTTGAATGAGTAAAAAAAATATAATTGGTTTTTGTGTTTTAATTCATTCTATCAGTCTATGCCATTGAATTGGAGAGTTGGGACCATTTACAATCAGTGTTATTGTGGAGAGAGTTTATCAATTCCTGCCATTTTATTTATTTATAATGTTTAATTTGAACTTGTTTCCCTCATCCTTAGTTATTCTTCAAATGAGATTTACCCATTTGTGAGTTTGGCTTTATTTCATTTATTTTTTTCTAATTTCTTCTGGGTGAAGTATTTCCTTAAGTACTTTCTGTAGTGCAGGTTAATCATCATGGATTCCTTTAATTTCTGCTTATTTTGGAAGGTTGTTATTTCCTTTTCAATTCTGAAGGATAGCATTATGGGATATAGCAATTTTGAGTGAACATTATTTTCTTTACAGCTTGGAACAGATCATTGCAAACCCTCTGGATTTTAGAGTTTATTTTAACAAATCATAAGTTATTTTGATTGGCATCACTCTGAATGTGACCTGAAGTTCTTCTTTTGAGTTTTTGTTTTTAATTTATGCCTTTGTTCTGTATGTTAGTTATTTTATTTATCTTATGCCTTGGAGAGACTTTTTTTAAATTTCTTGTCTATTTGGGGTTCTGAATACATTCCATATATAGATAAATACCTCATTCTCATGGTTTGGAAAATTTTCTCTTATGGTTTCCCTGTTTATCCATGGCATTAGCCTGTATCTCATAACTCTCTTTTATTCTAATAATTATCTAGTTTTGTATGTTAATGTTGCCTTAGGGTTCTTGTATGCTCTGATCATGGTTACTTATTTCCTTTTCTTTAATACTATCTGAATGTTTAAGCCTGACCACTTTGTCTTCCATTTCTGAAATTCTGTCTTCAGCAGGTTTGTATTAAATAGACTTCAAACTTAATATTTGATTTGACTGATTGAGTCTTTCATTTCCCAAATATTTGGTTTGGTTTTTTCTCAATATCTCTATCTCCTTATTGTCTTTCTTCCTTTCTTTCAGTGATTGAGCCCAGGATTGTTTAACCACTGAGACACATCCTCAGCCATTTTTATTTTTTGAATTTTGAGACAGGGTTTTGCTAAGTTGCCTAGGGCCTCACTAGCTTGCTGAGTTTGGTCTCAAACTTGTGATCCTCCTGCTTCAGCCTCACAAGACTCTGGGATTACAAGTGTCCACTACTGTGCCCCAAATCCTTAGTGGACTTCCTCAGTTCATTCAGTCATTTCCTTGGAATTCATTGATTATTTTTTATAGTCACTCCTTTGAATTTTTATCTGAAATTTCATTATAGTCAAGTTTTTCATCACTGTGACTGAAAGACCTGACAAGAACAACATAGGGGATCAAAAGTTTATTTGGGACTCAAAGTCTCAGAAGTCAGTCCAAGATCACCTGACTTCATAGTTCTTGGCCCAAGGTAAAACAGAGCATCATGAAATAAGGGAATGGCAGAGGAAAGCAGCTCAAGTCATGGAAACCTGGAATCAAAAGCTGTGCTCCACAGGAATAAAATATATATACCAAAGGCATGCTCCCAGTAACCCATTTCTTTCAGGAAAATCACACCTGCCTACAATTACTGCCCAGTTAATCTGTAAAAGTAGATCATTGCACTCAGGTTAAAGCTCTCATAACTGAATCATTTTTCCTCTGAACTCTTGCGTCATCTTACACATGAACTTTTAAGGGACACCTCACATCTAAACTATAATATAGGTCATCCATTTCAATATCTTTGGAGTAAGTTTCTGATGAATTTTGAACTTAAGGAGGTTCTATATTACCTTACTCTTTCATAATTCTTGTATTCCTGTGTTAGATTTTATGAATCTCTTTGGATAGATTTATTTTCTACTCTTGTGTGGGCCTTTTTAGGGTACAGTCTTCTTTTGTCACAGTGTCCTATGGTAATCTAAAGTGAGAACTCTTGTATGTTTAGTATACATAGCTTTTGTGCTAATACCCTCTGTTTTTGCTGTGGGAGTGTCTGTCTCTAAGGTGAACCTGCCCTAGTTCTTACTTGGGACATGGTAATTAGTTTGGGTTTTTTTTCCCCATTTTTTTGCATTAAAGTATCAGTGAAGTTTGACTGTGGTTAATTTGTGTGTGGAACCAGGTGAACTGTCTCTTGTCAATAGCAGAGTCTCTATCTTGTGAATTTATTGTATTCTGTAGATTCTCAGAGTCTCACAAAAAAATGGGGAAACAAAAAATAGCAACACCTGAGATAAACAATATACAGCATTAGAATAAACATCTGGTGCCTACTATGACATCCATAACACAAATTGCCACAATAACATGAATTTTGGGTTCAGTAGTTGCCAATGGGAAAATCAATAAATAGCCATGAAATACATCTGACATTAAAGTAAATAGTAGTTTTCAACTATGCCATACATAGTACTAACTGCAACTGTATGAATGGTGGAGGAAGCAATTATATAAACCAAATAATTCTAAAAGATAGTAAAAGTATAGTCCATTAAAAGAAAAAAAATGTGATATGAAAGAAAAAGAAAGTTTAGAATGTTCAAAATGTGAACAGAGAGAATGCAGAAGAGATATAGCAAGTGATGGCTATGAAGAAGGAAGAGAAAAAAAATAGAAAAACTACACTAAGAGTGAAAGAGAGATAACAAGAGCATCCAATTGCCAGTGGGAGAAGAAAGGAAAGATAAACAAGGGAAAGAAATAAACAAAACCAAGCTAAGATAAACAAAAACACCCTAACCCTCAAAAGACAAGGAAAAATAGCTATTGTAAAAAATGCTAAAAATGAGATAAATATAAGGAAAAGGAAAGAAGATTCTTAATAAAAAAATTGAAAAATGAAAGAATTGTCACTACTGATGTGGTCAAAACTCTTAATGAGGCTGGATGGTCACTGCCTATTACTGACTTTCTTTTCATTTCTTCTTGGGCTTTGGAGAGAGAGAAAGAGAAAGAGAGAGAGAGAGAGCGAGGGAGGGAGAGGGGTAGGTAGGTAGCAAGGACACAAGATTGTTAATCTATTCCTCTTTTTATATTATTCACTGAGCTGCCAGTCGGAATGATCTAAAACTGAAACTGGTTGAAAATCTCTCTATTCCCCTTTCACCAGTGTAAGATAGGAGACAATAGAAAGTACTGTTAATAGTTTTGTCTGCACAGACCAGATTGATATACTCCCAGGGTGGGGCTGCTACAATATACTGAGAGGGAAGTTCCAATGATCAGGCCTTAGGGACTTTGTTGGGTTCTATCTGCTCTGGAGAGATTAGATCAACACATTCCTTGGGCAAGGTATATGCCAGTCTTTTCAGGGAGTCTGGATCTCTGGAATCTCTCAAGAATTCTGCTCCTGGGGCAGGGAAACTAACCTACCACAGGTCTCACACACTCTACTGCTAAAGAATTCAGTCTTCCTCCCTGAGTGTATTCACACCCACCTGTTCAGTTTCCCAACCCTCTTCAGGGGGTCACATGAGCCACTAGACTCAAAGAGAAAGCAAGTTGCACTACCCTCTGACTTGAATCTCCCTGGACATAGTCTTCTCTATGCCCATTTTATTTGCATTTTGCTAGTTACACCCTAGGCCACATGGTAAGTGCTTTCCAGGACATTATGACTGTTTGCTACAATCTCCTGAGCTCTCACAGCAGCAAGATGCAGCATGGCCTCCTTCTGATAGCTCTCTGCCTCAGCTTTCTACTTGCCAGTTGAGAGAGCATTTTTTAAACACCAGTTTGCTGGGCAGCCTCTGTATCAGTGAAGTTCAGACTGCTTTTCTGATCTAAGGTTTTTCCATGCCAAATTTGTGCATTTTCTTTGTGTCCCCTGTTTGCATCATTCGTCCCTCTGCAGTAAAACAGCACTACTGCCACCACCACAACCAGCGTAGCTCCAGTGTAGTTTTTCTTGTTCTTTGTTCAATGCACCCAAATTGCTGAGACTCTCAGAGTCTATCTGATATTGAATTTCAGTGAATGCCCTCTTTTACCAATGTCATTGATAAGCAGTGTGCCCACTGCATGTATCCCAAGCCACAGAACTGCACAGCCTCCCTCTAATCCACCATCTTGAATCTTTCTATGCTTGGTGATCTAATGAATAAATCAATCTAGACTTTCTAAAAGTGAATCCAAAGTGCATGTTTTTTGTAATACTATTAAGTATCATGTGATAAATGGGAGCCATACTTAATACCTTTGGGAATTAAAGTTTCTTTAGTGTTACACTTCAGACTTCAGTAAGGAACAAATCTTTTTTTTTAAGAGAGAGAGGAACAGTGAGAGAGAGAGAGAAAGAGAGAGAAAGAGAGAATCAATTTTATTTAGTTTTTCATGTGAGTTTCGTTGCTCCAACACTTCACTGAGTATGTGGTGCTGGGGTTTGAACTCACGTACTCACACTTGCCAGGAAAGCACTATAACCACTGAGCCACCGCTCCAGCCCAGCAATGAATCTTGACATACATCAAATATGTACTGTTCCTTGAGTTTATTTGTGGAAACTTATTTTATTGACTTATCTTTCAGAATTATTTTACCTGAAATTAAATCAATGATGTGATGAAATACTGTCATAAAATACTAATAATGGCTGAAAAAATAAACATTAATAGATATTTTTTCATCTCAAGGTAGACATAGATATGATTTTTTCTCCTTATCAATTACTGCATACATAATTGTACTGATTCTTTGCCTCAGAAAATTTCTTCACATCTCTGTGAATTAACACACACATGAGGAACAATACTTTTATTGGTAGACATCTGGTCTTAGAGTCAGACATTCAAATTTCTAATCCCAGCTTGGCCCCTAACTTTGTGGTCTGAGAGAGACAGTTTCCCTTGTTGGGCTTTAGTTTCCTCAGTTGCAAAGTGAACCATGGTCTGGACCGCATAATGTATGCTCTTACAATTGGCGTGCTCTGTTGTTAATGAAAAGATGGTCAGCACAGGATATTTTTTTAAGAACTTGAATTCTTTTGTGTGTAAGTTAGAAAGTATGCAAGTATTAAATAACATGCAATTAGAACTATAGGATATATCTCTATAAGAAGATGAAATATGCATATATAGCTACATTTATTTATTTGCATATGTATATCTACACACACACACAAAGTGATAAAATTAATACCCTACTGCCTACTGCCTAGATCAAAAACAGAATATTATAAATATCTTTGAAGTTGCTGCTCTGCCCAGATGAGTATTCTTTCATTTGATATTGGAAAACTGTGTTAAATTTTATGTTTATAATTCTCTTGATTCTTACTTTACATGTATTTTTATTCTGTTTCTAAGGATTTTTTTTTAAGTTTTGTATGTTTTTGACCTTTATTAAAATGGTATCAAATCACAAACAGTTTTGCATGGGCTATTTTAATAAATTAAAATGTTTTCTAAGTCTTAGATATATTAATGAAGATAAATGCAGCTCGTTTATTGTCACTGTAAAATAATTAACATTCCAGCATATGGACATGTCACAATTAACTTGTCATTTTGCACTTTCCTGTGTTGGTCATTTATTTTGTTGTTTTCTAGTCTGTCTTCTTCTCTAGAATAAGAAATCCAAGTTCATAAGAGTTACTCAAAATACTTCTTAGGACCATCCAATAGTTTGTTAGTGAGGCATTTTTATCATTATTCATTTTGAATTATAGTAATTGCATTTAATAGTATAGTCTAGTAATTATATTTACCAGTTTAAGTATAATTTCATTTTTTTGTATTTATTTTCTTTAAGTTATCTTTATGTTATTGATTTTTAACTTGATTAGACTGTGGTCAAAATTTTTTCTCCATTGTTCGGGATTGTTTTTATGGTCTGATATAGCATAAACCAAAGAAAATGATAAAATGGGCAAAAATATTAAAATGGAAAAATAAGCAGTAGCAGTATAGAAATACTAAATGTCAGTCCTTTGAAAAGGTTACTAAAGAGAACAAGTGTCTGCTAGAGACAACCAAGAGAAAAAAGGGTAACAGATAATAAAGTGGTGTTGTAACAGCTGACAAAACATAAAAGATCATATGAAACAGTAAGAATAACTTTATTCTAAAAGTTAGAAATTGTCCAAGTCTTAGAAAAAAATATAATGTAGGAAAACTGGCTCAGAAAGAAACAGAGCACATGGATATTTCTATAGCAAGCAGAGAAATTAAACATTAGTTTAAAATAGTCTAAGAAAACTTCAGGCCCAGATGGTTTCATAGGAAAGTACTTCCAAAATTTTTTGGAGGAATAGGCAAACCTAATAATATAAAAACTTGTTGAAAGAATAGATGTGTCATAAACAATTGATTGATCTAGCTAATGCTTTCATTTTGGTAGACAATAAGGACCTTGGATTGACCACACCACTGGTAACACAGAAGCAGTTACATAAAAGGTACGTGGATCTGGGCAGCTTTGCCTTGACAATGGCTTCATTCGGGATCCATTTCATCTGATGCAGCACTTAGGTCCCAAAAGAGTCTAGGGATTGAGAGACCAGAACTTCTACCTGACTGTATTCTAACTCTGTGTTCTAACTCTGGGAGCCCCTGCACTTGTACTTAACCTTCATGCATAAATGTAAATCTACATCGCTTATTTTTGTAATTTGTACCTAGTTATTAGGTTTTGAGACGTTACATGTTATTCTTTATGCTCTTTCAGAGGTATCCATACCAGAGACCTTAGCAATCTTCCCAAACCTAGTCTCTCTCCTACCTCTTATTTTTGAAGATTCTTTTTTGTTCTTCTTAAATGTGCAGCCACTTAGATCTGTATTTGTTGCAGCTTATTTAGCATCAAAATGCTAAAATTACTGAAGGTCTTTTAGAACAATTTGTCTGCCACAGTGTAAGAAGCAGAAGTGATGCTTCATATTGGATTCTGAATGAGAAACTTTTGTTTATTTAAAAATTTTGGAAAGTGAAGCATTGAAATTTCATGGAAACACTCTCGTAGCAAAGTCAAGTCTCCTGGGGACACATTTCCTGCTCTTCCCTGTCTTGTCCAAACTCTGACAACAAAGATTAGAGAAAGTATCACTTCATTGTGTCTCTTGAACTTCTCACTTTTAAAAATCGATCTGAGACTTTAATTCTAGTAAAGACAGAAATCATATTACTAATCTTTTATATGCACTTTATTATTGGTAAAGTTTTGGGCCACTATGAAAAATCAATTATTACATGCTAACTGATTAATTAATTAAATCATTGAGGCAGTTTTTGACACAAAATACCTAATAGGTTTTGTCAGTTCAGAGATTAAACTATTAACGCTGATTATTTGTATTAATGTTTTTCAGAGATCAATTTTCCTTATTAGTGAATTAAAATACAAGTAACATTGCTCACAGGGCCTGTCTAGATAAAACCTGAAGGACTCAATCAAATACTTTGAATTCATCACACTAAAGCTCTTTTTATTGATCGTCGTATTTAAAGGCCTTGCCCAGAAACATTTGACAAAGGACATGTCCCCTTTTATAACACTGGCAGAGTATAAGGTCAGGGGAAGAAAAAGGCCTTATGCAAACTTGTGCTAGATAGACTTGGAGTTTCAGAAATACAGACTCACTGCAGTAATTGATGTTCTTCCACCTCAGCAACACACAAGGTGATACAATATTAGGCAAGGACATAAACCGTGTTAAGGAAGCCAGCTCATCATCTGGTAGTCTGTCAGTCAAAGATCCATCAAATCTCAGAATGAAATGAAAGTCCACCATGCAGGAGTGCTGTCGAATTTTCTTTATGGATGTGAACCTGGGTCTTTTACAGGTACATAACTTCCAGCACACCTCTGTCTTGCTATGTTTCATATTAGATGGCAGATGGTTTCCAAGAGCAAGGATCTAGGAAGCAGTTGATCATCAGCAGTTGACAATAGTACCATTAAAAATCAGTTCCATGAGGCTGGACAGCTGTAAGGAGTGAATAATAAAATGTCTGAGTTCCTGGGTTTGGAGGGCAGTGTACCATGGTGACTGATAGGATTATTACTTGTATGCAAAGACACCCCAGGTTGTTAACTTCGGGTAATAGCTCCACAGAGAGTCTTTTTCATTATTCGATGCATACTGACTGTGTGTCAGCAACACTGACATGTAATGGGGATACCAAGATGAATGAGAATGTTTAGCTCAGTATATGTTATTGAATTAAAATACTTGAAATACAATATTCTAAGTGCTAAAATAGTATATACAAAATGCCAAGGGATACCAAAAGAGGAATCTGTTAAATTAGCCAAAGTAGCCTTTTAATATGGATACCTTAGATGAATCTGGTCACCATAAACATCCTAGTATGTGATGATTTGAGGATCCTGCTTCCTATACACCAATATTTTTAATCTCATTACCTTTTGTGATAGCTACTTTATTTACTGGTCTATCTCCTTGAAGATTGTAGACAGGCATTGTTGCATATAAATATAATGAGATACACAAATACAAGCCACTTATATAATTTCAAATCTTCTAGCAATGATGTTAACAAAACAAATGAATGAATAAAACCCAAATGAAATTAATTTTAATATTATATTTTATTTAACATAATATCTACAAAATGTTACCATCTTAGCAGTGATATGTTTAAAATATTAATGTGATTTTATACTACTTTTCATGGTAAGTTTTCAAAATATAATTTTTAGTTTCACTTTAACACTTCTCAGTCAAATGAGCTACCTAACAGTTACAAGTATTTTGTGTCTACCATATTGCACAACTTAGTTTTGGAGGAATTCCATGTAGGCAAAGAGAGATTACATGTGTTTGATTTTACACTTTTGTCTCAAATACTTAGTATAGTCCTTGAGGTTGAAAAATATTTGATGAATATATTAACTTTTAAATGGTTATGATAACATTTGTAGTTGAAGAATGAATTATCTAAGAATAATTGGTTTAACCAATGAACTTAGTTCTTTATTGTTTAAGGTAAAGGAGCACTCTTCATTAGTGGCATAGCTAAAGTTTAAAATTATTTTAGAAAAATGGCAACAACCCACTGAATCTCATTAGCAAGTAAACTTAAAAGGAATCCTCAAATATGAAATACTGCAGTATTTTTCTACAAAGGACTAGTATGTACTAATGAATAGGAAGCTCTAGTGTTATAATTGCTTTTGAGAATGTGGCTCATGATCACATTACAGCTATTCCTTAGATGCCCTGTGACTGATGATCCAGTATGTAAATGATTTGGACCCTTTGATTCTTCTACTGTCTTTTTTGGCTTTTTTAAAATCATTTATCTATGTACTTATTTATTATGAATCTAGGAGATGAAATGGATTAATAGACCAAGAAAGTGAAAACTAGGTCAGCAGAAATTAATTACTGAGAAATCTTTATTGAAAAGCATTTAAAACAAACTAAAGCTACAATAATTACCAAACATCATTAGAACCTACAAAGAAGATAATTCTTTTTGAGCACAGAAAAATATCAATTATATTCAACAAGACTTTAGAAGAAAGCAATAAAAGTAATGCAAATAAAACCACCTACGTTATCTACATTATCATCATGACATCTCTACTGTAACTGAGCAAGCCTGTTTATTTTTACTTTATGGAACTAATCTGACAATGTGTAATTAGAAAAGAATTGAACCTATTTCTGTAAGCAAATACTAAGAAATTCTATAGACTAGTGATTCCCCACGAAGAATTCAGCTCAAAGATATTGAAAAATCACAAATTAAGGTACACTTTTTTAAAAAGTATACTTTTTTGCTATGAATAGGGCAGTTTTATGTTCACAGAAACACTAAGCAGAAGGTAGATGGATTTACCACATAAACTTTGTTCAATTCCTTTTTTTCACGAATAAGTAGCCCAATTCTCAGCCAGGTTTCATGGTGAAAGAATTCAGGGTTTTGTGAGATGTGACAAAAAGGAGGGTGGTATGCGACAAGCTGTGGCTTTTACCTGGAAGAAACTTATCTTCTTATAAGAGTTTATTGGTATAAGCAGATAGCAAATGTTGAGTACTTACTTTGAGTCTGTCTTGGGAAAAATACTGTAACAAATTTAAAAGCAGTGTGGAGTGCAGCTACTCCCTTTTGGGATCCTGTGGAATCAAGAATCAGACACCAAATCACGGGGCACCACTTCATGGGCAAAGAAGTTAGCAGAAAGGAAAATGAGTGAGGCTGGAGAAATGAGGAGAGCCTTCACGGGAAGACTTGAATCTGAATTTCAGTCTGAAAGCTGGGGAGGGGGAGAAGATGGACAGAAGAGGCCCGAGGAGCCTGGCTAAGAGGAGGGTGCGAGGAAGCCTAGAGCTGTAACAGTGGAGGGTAATGTTAGCACCTTGAAAGTCGGGCAGAGGGATTCTTGGGTTGGGCAAAAGCAAGATGCCAAGTAACTATTCCTAGAGAATATAAGGCATTTAATTGTTCAAATGATTGAAGAATCTCTCATGCACAGTCAGAAAACAAGATTTCTCTACCAGACCTAGCAGTATATGAAAATCAAGAGACATTTCCAAGAAGTAAATGATGGAGTACAGCAGAACATGGAGGGCCTAAAGGCTGAAAGGAAGAATGAATAGAGTGACTAGAAAGTCACCTTTTAGTGTGATTGATGGAAACTATAATGTTGGACAGAGTAATATGCTTAAGGGTGAAAAAAGACACAGTCGTTTTGGGACATTGTATTACTCAAGATAAGTTAAGCTTATACTATATAATAAATGGCATCCAATTCTCAGTGTTCTAATGTGACAAAAATATATTTCATGACAAACAATTCAATTTTGTCTCCATGGTAGCTGCACTCCATGTGGTGAATAGTGGTCCAGGCCACTTTGATTTTGTGATTCTCTCTTCTTAAGACAAAGTTTCCTCCTGATCACAGTGGCTGGAAAGGAGAGAGACTAGAAAACTGAACAAGATTTCTTTTCAGAATTGACACCTATCACTTTTGCTCACATATTCCTTGGTTAAAATTTCCATATTTCCCCAGTAAACTCCAAGGGGCTTCACAAATGTAATATTTAATACAATTAGAAAAGAGACGAGGACTAGATATTAGTGAATAATAAAAATATCAACATAATACAATATAGACATTGAGGTTAAAAATATACACAATGTAGTTAGTGATTAAGTTGCAGCCTTATTTCACAGTTAAAAATAAACATCTGAGTCTCATCATTATAGATGTTAGTTTTGCTCTATTAGAGAAGAAAACATTTAGGTGAAGTAGCATGAGAGGAATGAAGTGCCTAATTCTGCAGAGCTGGAGGAAAGAGATCTTGGATTTGAATTCAGATCTAGTCTTGAGCCAACACCCTGATCTTAATCATTTATGCTACTATTTTCTGACATGCATCCCCCTGATCTTAATCATTTATGCTACTATTTTATGACATGCATCCCCCTGATCTTAATCATTTATGCTACTATTTTCTGACATGCATCCCACAACTGAGTTAACTGTTTAGGCCGAGTAGTTCAATCATACAATGGTTAGCAAATTATTTAAGTGAATGGAAGAATACATTTAAATATAAATTTCACTGGCTTTAGGTGTGATGTATTTGTTACCTGTATTCCAGATTGTAGGTCATTCGTCCTTTCCCCAGAGATAATTTTCTGGTCGTCTTTGTGAAATTCTTTGGTAGGATACAATACATAGAATAAAGAGGCCTCATGTTTTGTGAGCAGGAGAATTTCAGGCTGAGTTCTGATCCTGGCAGATATCATCTGAGACCTTTGTGTCCTATCAGCTAGTATTATAATTGTCATTGAGTTTCACAGGAAAACAACTCTGGGTGAGTGTTGTAGCAATACACCAGCAGATGTTCTTTGAGTGACCTTCTCTAATATTTTTATCGCTAAACGTGAGTGAGAATCAAAGCCTTTATTCTGTTGTGGGCATGTGAGGCTGCATTGTCAATATTAGAATCAGTGTCATTGTTGCTCATTGAGAGGCTTTTTTATCATTCAGTGGTTCAGCTTATTATATTGATTCAGACTACCTCCAGAATCAAGATGACAATCTTATCAGATCTATCTTTGTCAATTAGGACACATGGAAAACAGTCCTGCTGGTTGAGCCCACTTAATCTATACTAATGACAGGGAAGGACTCATGAGTGAGATATGGTAGTGGCCAGAGACAAAAACTGTGTTGAAAAGTTTGGGAGGAATCCCTGGCAATTTTCCACTTTGTAAGTTAGAATATCACTTGATAATAAAGGATTCTAAAACAAGACAAATATTATCAATTCAAAATTACTGTGTGGTACTAATATAGAAATCATCACCCTGTCTTAACGGTCTAACACGACATTGGTCCTCAAATTTTAGCATGTTCCTGGAGCATCAGTTAAAGGACAGATTTCTGGATTCCATCCTATAGTTTCTGGCTCACTGTCTCTTGGATGGAACCCAATAACTGCTAATTCTCTTAAGTTCCTAGGTGAGACTGACTTACTTGTTTTGAAGACCACAACTTGAAGAATCACTGTTGTTTCACACCTAACTTAGTTAATCAGAAATTCTGGGAACGGACCCAGTGGTCTGTGATTTATTAAACCATTCAAGTAGCTCTGATGCACAATACCATTTGGGAATTGTTCATCTTATGGAACTGTTCATCTAATAGTATTGAAGACACTGCATCTGGGATAATTGACCTTTACCAAGCAAATGTAAGGAAGTAGTGTTCACAAGAACTGTGTGCCAGAGTAGAAGCATTGTGACTTCATACATTAGATATTTGCAGAGAGGCTAAAGGTAGTCTATTATGTTTTAAGGCAATTGCTTCTCATGACAAGAGTTGTGAAGAGTCTAAAATATTCCAATATTTTTTTTCATGAGATCCTTATCTTTCCTTGTACTGTAAACATCGTGCCATCTGGTATTCAATCAGTTGGAATCTCTAAAGTCACGAAATTCCCTTCCTTTTCATTTCAGTTAAAGTTGATGTTTAAAAAATATGAGATACTTGATGATGAAAACCTAACTAATTGCATCTGTGTGCTTTCTAGAACTCATGCCTTAGCTTTATATGTGGTTAAGGTCCATTACATATTTGTTGACTCATATTGGTACATGGAAATGGTATAACGAATTATGCATTGTTAAAGAATAAATTATAGTTAGTACTATTTTAATGTCAAATACTTTTGGGGAATTTCACGTTTTGAAAAAATAGAAACTTTTGCATGCTAGACATCCATTAACATTCTCATATTAAATATTAAATATTCTTGATACAGAACTTCTGATCATGCCAGATATTATTATAATTTTAAGAGAGACCATTGACGCTTAACATCTTCAGAGAAGCAATTGCATCTCATTGTTGGTTTTCACCTCATCCTCATTACCTCATTAGGAATCAAATATATATTAACAGATGAGCTAATGAAATAAGGAAGACTATAAACAATGAGCATAGGAATCAGGGATAGCCTTCCTTCAAATGCACATGAAAATATTTTATTTAAGGCATAATGCAAGGAAGAAGAGGATTAAACCTACAATTTAAAGAATTTTGTATGAGGATAGAGAAAGACATAGACAAAATAGGGATGTTATTTCTGATAATTATTTCTTTAATGTCAGAGAACTAGATTTACCATGTACTTTAAATAAATTTCTGGCAGGAAGTAATCTCTAGATAATCTATCCTAATGGAAATTTTATGAAATGTAATAGTGTCTTATAAATATCCTTATTCCTTCTTGCTTTTCTATGATTAGCTTCTGTTATTATTTGAAAGATTTGGCTCCCTGGTGCTCAGATTGCAGCAAATTTGGCCACAGTGAATCATCTGAAGAAAAGTAATAATTTGTACAATGTAGTAATTTATACCATGACTCCCTTCCTCAGAATTGGGATAGGTAGGGCAATGTCTTCTCAAATATTTCCTCAGAGGCCAAGCTGATAAAGTCAGCTTGCAAAAGAAGTTTCATTGAGTGTCTTCAACAGGAAAAAAGAAAGTTCTGGGTGCCCTGGGGAGACTAAAAAACAAAGAATCAAGCTTCCCTCTAAGTAAACAAAGGGATGAGGCCAAAAGGAAATAGTTGAAGAACCCATAAAGAAAAATATTCTGTGGCAGGTAGATAACCCTAAGAATTAGGGAAAACCTGTTGGATGATAGAACCAATCAAGAAATCTGTCAGGGAAGAAATTGAGGCTTTAGTGTATTTCCTTCCTTCTTCCTGAGTGAGAAGTAGTTCTAAATCCAGTGCAGCTTCTTTTCTGGAAGGTGAATAATCATAGATTGCAGATGGTGCTTTCTTCACCTGGGATGTGGCCCTAGCTTTATGGTATGATGGATCTATTTTATTTTTTCTTCAAGTGGTACAATTTGCAGGGACACTGAGCCAAATATAAAAGCTTAATTTTTCAATAAAAGGACAATTATTTATTCCCAGAAATATAATTCTCTCTAGAGCACTTTCACATTACACCTACTCCATTATATTCAAACACAGTTTGGATGATCCTTCTCCTGTCAAGCGGACTGAGATATATGATCCAACTGGTCATCATGCTCTTTTCCAATAAAAGAGTCAAGTTGCCAGTAAGTGGGGATTAGAATGAAAGGTAATAATACAAAAGAACAAACAAATTATAAGAGCTAATGTGACCAGTTATGATGGCACAATACATTCTTCATTTTTTATGAGTATGATATGGTAAACTAGAAAATAGTCATTAGTCAGGTGCTCTTTACCCTGGTTAGTGCTATGGTAATACAGACAACATTATTTACTATTCAACTTTTTTTTTTTTTCCAGAACTGAGGACCGAGCTCAGGGCCTTGTGTGTGCTAGGCAAGCACTCTGCCACTGAGCTAAATCCCCAACCCCATTATTCAAATTTTGGAAATACCAAAGTTTGCATTCATAATATAATATCACGTTATAATTTCCAAGGTGGTATGATTTCATTCACTCATTGTATTTTAGATTATTATGTTGCTTTTTTTTAAAAACACTATCCTCAGATTACAGGTTCATGGTTTTTTGATATACTCATTAAATATAGCCCACTGGTAATGATTACAATTCAAAAAATATGGCAATGAAATAAAAGTTACAAGAAGATGTTTTGAAATGTGGAATGGAAGGACATTTTGTACAGAGGAAATCATGTGAAATTGACATCAATCTGACTCTCGCTTCTGGTTCCAATTAGTTGTGTGACCTTGGGCTGATGAGTTACTCAACCACTCTTATCTTCAAGACACTCATAAAATGTGAATTTGAAAAGTATTTTAGGGTTTTATGAGAATGGGGAATATTATTATTACCTAAAAGAGTTCTGATACATAGTATAATTTCAACAAAAATAGCTCTAATATTGATATAATAGTAATTGTTATGATTGTAACTCTCTGGAGGTCATTTCTTTGTACACAGGGAATGTGTACTTGGGGCAACCTACATTTGTCAGTTTACAGAGGAGAGCAGTAATAGTCAAGCACATTTAAAAAAATCTAAATGTACATCTCTATTTATCATCTACCTACCTACCCATCACTATATACAATTCAGAAGGATATGATTCAGGGAAACCACAAATTTTAGTGCTCAAATATTTATTTTTCATTAGGTACATGACAAAATATCAATATAAGCTGCCAAAGTGGTGAGAACCAAAATGCACATGTCTAGTAGCTTATTTTATTGCATTAAAGAAATCTGGCCTTAAAATAAAAAAATGACATCATTGTGTGGCTGCTTTTTTTCAGTTGGTTTGTTGAACATTCTTCATACATCTGTGTCTTCAGCTTCATAATAAATCTGTGATATATGTATTTCTAGTCCTATTCTTTAGGTGGCAAAACGGAGGGTGGTTGAACTAAGGAAAAGAACAGAGATAGGGATGTAATAGCTTGTTGTCAGGCACCAGGGAGAGTTCCACACATGCTGAGGGCTGTACTGCACGGGAAAATGCATGATCTACACCCAGGAAAGTAGCTTTCACAGAGGGATTCAGAGATCAGAGGTGACACAACCTCTCAAAGGCTTCCTCTTTAATTTTCTCTTGTGTGCTTCCCCAGCACTTTAGGTCTCTGCTTTTATATTCACAATACTTCAGTGGAATTATTTGACATAACAAGATTCTTTTTAGTGCATATTTTCTCATGAACTAGATTTGCATTCTGTAGCTGGTATGTTACAGGTATTAGTGCACAGATGTTAACACGTGGGTAGATAGTGACATAAATGTGGCAGATTGCTCCTTTTTCTCCTCTCTTCCTGGAAGGGGGCCTTTGATAGATGGATGTTACATTGAAAAGAATGTTTATCCTTTAAGAAGAAACTAGCAGTAACAAGAGGATGGCAGTCCGTCCTGTAAATGTTTCACTCTGAAGCAACTTAGACCTCATACAACAAGCTGAGGTTTCCCACCAGATCTGAGTGAGTAAAGTGAGTAAATGTGCTGGTTTAGGTGATGGGAGTTGCTGTGGAAGGAATAAAAACTCGGTGACTTTATAAGTAGAAACTATTTTGCTCACTTACAGAGGAAATGGTGATGGGGAAGAGAGTTCTACGCCCATAGTCATTGAGGAATCCAGGTCAATAAGGGTTCTGATACATGCACTTTACCTGTGAGCCCAAGAGGAGAGGAAAAGTGCTTGTGAACAGCAAGCTAGCTTTGCCACATTAACCTAAATGGAAAACCACTCAAGTGTCTAATGCAATTTTTGTGGTTCTCTGAAGACTGTGCTCCACATTTTAGCTTTTATGTTCTTTAAGTAACTTTGCCTTGCTGGAGTATGTCTTGCTTTGGTAACAGACTCAAATGCAGGAATACTGTTTTCTGATGCATAGTTTGATATTAGTGATTAATTAGCTATTCAACAAAACATATTTACTTTGTTATGTTACATACAAGTATGATACATATATATATATATATGTATATACACCTATTGCATATTTGTTTATATAACTATAAGAAGGTATAATATATGTGTGCAGGGGCTGGAGTAGTGTGCCACTTGCCTGGTGTGTATGAGGATGTGGGTATGAACCCCTGTACCAGATACACAATGAAATATCAGAGCAACTAGGGCCACATAAAAAACTAAATAAAAATTGATTCTCTTTCTCTCCCTCATTGTCCCTCTCTCTTTAAAAAAAAATGTGTGCAGCAGATCGTAGATTTGAATGAAAGCAAAAAGAACTTCTGCATAACTTAGAATTACATTTTATTGTGAATTTGTCAGTCTGAACTCTGCAAGGTACATGGCAGAGAGGGACCTGATGGAATAAATTTGTATATCTTAATTGTCCCTTATTAATTTTTAAAATAAAAATCATTCTTTTTAAAGTTCTTTTCTAATTTTAAATAATAAATTTTATAAAAATAGTAGAAGTATGGTATAAATGTTTTTTTATTTTTTATTTTTGAAACATTGGAGAGCAAGCTGTGACCTGTTGACCTATCACTTCTGACTCTTTTAGTACTTAAGGTACAGGCTGATTTGTTACAGTGCTATTTGGATTGCAAAGTCATTTGATTCTAAGACTATTGTAGAATGATATAATTCAGAATTATGTGTTTCATTTGATTTTCATATCTCTATTCTCCTTGAGTCTAAAATAATTGCTCCATCTTTCCTTGGTTTTCATGACTTTGTAGCCTTTGAAAATTACAATTCAGGTGGTAATTTTTTTTCAGTAGAATTCTCTTCTATTTGCTATCTTTTTTTTTGTCATGACTAGATTCATATACCTTTTGCAAGAATATTGAAGAATTCTTACCATATCCTATCACTTGGTACAATTTTGATTTGCCCAGTTATTAAGGCTGTCACCTTCAATTGCTATAATCTGGTGAGGTCTGTCAGACCCTTCTTTGTTTCCCCTTTGTAGAAAATATGCAAATTATGTGTAGATGTTTTGAACTATGTAAATGCCCCATTCCTCTTCATTCTTTTTTTTTAAGGGAATCAAAACCATAGTTTTAATATCTTCAAGTTAAAGAATTTATGCAAAAATAATAGTTTAGGTATGAGTAATTTTAAATTTTTTATTCAGAAATTTAATTGTTGAACAATCACACAATCTTTTAACGAAATAATATAATATACATATAGTTTCTGAAGATTAGATTTACCCCCAAGAGTGCCCCCCCAAATACCCACTCTTATCCCTCCCCTCCCCTTCCCCAAACATCTCTAAAAATGTATTAGGTTGTATAACATTAAACCTTATTCGGATTTAAAACATGATAATAGACCTCCTTTCTCAATGGCCAGGGTCTAGTTCCAGCCTCCACAGATGAGTGAAGACATTCAACCCTTGGTTCACTGGGTTATGCTGATTTCACTCAGCATAATTTCTTCCATAGCCATCCATTTAACTTCAAAGGCTGCATTATCGTTGTTTCTAATTGCTGTGTAAAATTCCATGGTATATATCTACCACAGTTTTTGGATCCATTTATCCAGTGAGGGACATCTGGGTTGTTTCCATAATTTAGCTATTGTAAATTGAGATGCTCTGAACATAGATATTGCTGTGTCGCTGTAAGGTGTTGATTCTAAATCCCCTGGAAAATACCCAGGAGAGGAATAGCAGGATAATATGGTGGGCTCATCCCTAGTTTTTTGAGGATTCTCCACACTGCTTTCCAGAGGGGGCTATGCCAGTATGCAGTTCCACCAGCAGTGTGTTAGTGTGGCTATCTCTCCACAACCCCTCCAACATCTATTATTGCTTATTTTCTTCATTTTTGCCATTCTGACTGGCGTAAGGTGATATTGTAATAGAGTTTTCATTTGTATTTCTCTGATTACTAGTGATTTAGAGCACTTTCTCATTTATTCATTGGCTTATTCAATGTCCTGTGTTGAGAAGTTTCTATTCAGCTTTTTGGCCCATTTATTGATTGGGTTGTTTGTGTTTTTGTAGTTGAGGTTTTTGTAGATTTTGGGTATGAGGCCCCTGTCGGAGGAATCATAGCCCATGATTCTTTCCATTTCCCTAGGAAAACTCTTGAATCTTGATTATTTCCTTGGTGATGCAAAAGCTTTTTAGCTTTATGGCATCCCATTCACTGACTTTTGACTTTACTTCCTTCACTTTAGGAGACATTTTGAGAAAGTCTTTGCCTACTCCCAAATGCTGAAGTGTTGGACTTAATTTGTTTTCCATCAGTTGCAAGGTAGCTGGTTTAATTCCTAGCTCCTTGATCCATTTTTATTTGATTCTCATGCAAGGAGAAAGATATGGGTCTAATTTCAACTTTCTGCAAGTGGCTGTCCAGTTTGTCCAGCACCATTTGTTGAAGAGGCTGTCTCTCCTCCATGTAATATTTTATCACCCATTGTCAAAAATCAGAAGTTTAAAGATTTGAGGGTTTGTTTCAGGGTCTTCTATTCTATTCCATTGGTCTTCTTTCCTATCTTGATACCAGTACCTTGCTGTCTTTGTTACTACAGCTCTATAGTATAGTTTTAGATCTAGTATGGCAAAACTGCCTGTTTCATCTTTTTTGCTTAGTAGTGTTTTGGCAATTCTAGGTTTCTTATTGTTCCAAATGAATTTGAGAATTGCTTTTTATATGTCTGTAAAGAATGACATAGGTATCTTTATAGGGATAGCATTAAATGAATATAAAGTTTTTGGTAGGATGGCCATTTTTATTATATTAATTCTGCCTAACCAAGAGCATGGGACATCTTTCCATCTTTTTAGGTCATCTTGGATTTCATTCTTTGAAGAGAGATCCCAAATAAATAAGCTTATGCTCCATCTCAAAGCCTTTCAAAAGGAAGAGCAATTTAACCCCAAAGCCAGCACAAGACAGGAAATAATCAAGATCAGAGCTGAAATCAATGGAACTGAGAACAAAAAAAATCAAAAGAATTGATGAAACAATGAGCTGGTACTTTGAACAAATAAAAAGATAGATAGACCCCTAGTGATCTAACCAAAAGAAGGAGAGAAATGAAGCAAATCAATAAAATCTCAAATGAAGAGGGATTGATCACCACTGACCCCACAGAAATCCAACAAATTATAAGATCATATTTTGAAAACCTATACTCCTCCAAACTTGATAATTTGGAAGATATGGATAAATTTCTTGATTCACAACATCCCTAAATTGACTCAGGATGATATTGAATTCCTAAACAGCCCAGTCACAGGCACTGAAATCCATTTTGCAATTAAAAGTCTACCAAAGAAGAAAAGCCCAGGACCTGATGGCTTCCCCGGTGATTTTTACTACTTTTGAGGCAGAACTAACACCTCTCCTTATTAAGTTATTTCAAGAAATTGAAAAGGAGAGAACTCTCCCATCCACTTTTTATGAAGCAACCATAACTCTGATATCAAAACCCAACAAGGATACATCAAAAAAAGACCAAAATCCCTGATGAACTTGGATGCAAAAATCCTTAATAAAGTACTAGCAAACCATATTCAAATATTTATAAAGATGATAATCCATCATGATCAAGTGGGCTTCATCCCAGGAAGGCAGGGCTGGTTCAATATATGCAAAACAATTAACGTAATCACCACTTAAACAGAATCAAGGACAAAAAAACCCTATGATCATCTCAATGGATACAGAAAAGGCCTTTGATAAAATCCAGCACCCTTTTATGTTTAAAACTCTAGAGAAGATAGGGTTCAAAGGATCATTTCTGAACTATGTAAAGGCTATATATGCTAAACCCTCAGCTAGTATAATACTAAACGGAGAAAAGCTGAAAGCATTTCCACTAAAATTGGGAACAAGACAAGGCTTTCTGCTCTCACCACTTCTAGTCAATATTTTTCTTGAGACCCTAACTGGACCAATTAGGCAAGAGAAAGAAATCAAATGAATAAAAACAGGAAGAGAAGAAGTCAAACTCTCCCTTTTTGCTGATGACATGATCCTGTACCTGGAAGATTCAAAAAACTTCATCAGTAATCTGTTTGAACTTATAAACAGATTAAGCAAAGTGGCAGGATACAAGATCAACATGCATAAATCAATAGCTTTCCTATACACTAATAATAATAGGACTGATGAAGAAATCAGGAAATCAGTCCCATTCACAATATCTTCAAAAAATAAAATAAAATACTTAGGAATTAACCTTACAAGGGAAATCACAATTTTAAATTTTAAAGAGAATTCGGCCCTTAAAATAATATATCATCCTGAATCTTCTACTGTAATGTTCATACTTGAAGAACTGATTGATATTTTAAATTTTTTTCCCTTGTTATAACGGGTGCTTCCCAATCTATTTATTTATTTTTTATTAAGAATTTCAGTTATTGCACAATCAAATATACATCCAAAGTAACAATATGATATGTATATATTCTTAAATTAGATTTAATCCCTAGAACCCACTCTATTCTCCCACCTTTATCCCTCCCCACCTGCTCACTCACCTCTCCTTCCTGATACATATGTATCTAAGAATGCCCTATGTTACTACAACTTTGTTTGGTCTAATACATTAGGTTGACCAACTTTCACACAGGCCAGGGTCTAGCTCCAGCCTCCACAGATGAGTAAAGACATTCATCCCTTGACTTTCTGGGTTAGGCTAACTTCAGTCAATATGATTTTTTTCCATTGCCAGCCATTTACCTTTAAAGGCTGCAATCTCATTTCTTCTAATTGCTGAGTAGAATGCCATGGTATGTATGTATGTATATGCATATATATATATGTGTGTGTGTGTATGTATATATATATGTGTATATATATACATATATATATATATTCATTTTGGATCCATTCATTCATGGAAAAATACCTAGGAGAGG
>PVKS010012170.1:0-54566 GCA_004027875.1 Aplodontia rufa | reverse complement strand
GAGGGGGGACCTGGGTTCCAGCCGTCGGCACTCACCCTCCTCCTGATCGGCTCCTGGGGGACAACCCAGCTCCCCACAATGGGACCTTTGTTGTACCTGAATCAGAGTTCTACTTCACGTCTTCTGTTATCCTACATAGGTGTTGATTCGGAAGTTCCAGCACACTTTCTACACGTGAATGTCTAGCTCAGAGTCTGGATTTGTTACGGACAAACTGTCATCATGGTCCCACTGTTAGCATGGGGTCATATAGGAGCCAGGTAGTAAAAGTAATGCTGGCCTAAGTATGACTCACTTTGTGTTGTTTCCTTAGTTCCTAAATACATACATTCTAATTTATAGTTGGAATGGACATATGTTGTTGCCAGGGACCGTTTCTACCATGCTGTTTGACAAGGTCCAGGCATGGGGAAGGGCTTGGCAAGGCCACCATTCCAGGAAATTGCTGCTGTTTCTCTCCTAGGAATTGGATGTTTTCTTATAATGATCATACTTATAACTATGCCTTTACAGATTAAAATTCCAGAAAAATTTGTTATTGATCATAAAGATTGTTGTAAAAGGAATACTACTTCATTAGGTCTGCAGAGTCTGAGGGAAGATGAGAAATGCCTTTAAAAAATGCATTAATACCACACTAAAAAAGCCCAGATAACCAGAAATCCAACTTTGAGAAGTTCTTAAGAAAGTTACATTTACAGGAATTACTCTCACCCATGTTGATTACATCTAGTCCTGTTAATGTTTTACCAGTTAAACAATCAAACTCATATAATAGGAGATTTGCTGTTCCCACAGTATGGGGACCACTGTATGTAGCCTATAATATTGGAGGATGTTTGTGGTATCCACCTAGAGGAACCCAAATAAATAATTATCAAGACCCTCCACCCATAGACCCACCATTGCTTTTTACAGGAAAATACAATGAAAATGGAGAATGCTGATATTAATGGTAAATGGACTAATGTCCAGCGCCTGCCCTTTCTTCAGAGACTTAGACGTCAGGGGCTACCTTGGGGATCTGGGACAAAGGAACAAAGAAACAGCATTCGTAAACAGTTACACAAATATTATCTAAAAGTCAAGTGTCCACACTGCATACTATATGAGTGATTAAGGAACACGTTTTTCTACTTCTCATTTTGCCTTTGTTTTTTTTTAATTTTTCATGTTCTACATTTATTAGATATTTGAGTTGTTGGTTGCCAATTTTTATTATATGATTGATAATACATAGGATATCTTTTTTTGTTTTTTTTTTGGTTGCCTTTGTTTTTAAGTAGTTTAAGCTTTTACTTCTTAGAACTTAGTAAGGACAATAACTATTTTTGTAAGGTTACTAACAGTAGGTGACAACAACATAATTTTGGTTGGTATAGAAGTGTAATACAATGCTAATTGCTTGCTTGGAAAAGGGCACTAAAGCCAGACAATACTGTATTACCAAAAGCAAGAAAATTTCCTAGTAAAATGCTTGTGCAAAAACTTCTGAGTAAATATAGAAAGCTGACCTTAATGCACTCTTTAAGTGTAACACAGATAGAGGATGTAGTGTCTCAAAAAAAGACATTTACGGAAAAAGAAAAAGAAGCATTGTGGTTAATGTGTCAAGGAAGTATGTTGTATTGATGGCTAATGACAGGGATTACTGAGAAATTTAAGATGAAGTCAAATGTAACGAAACAGTTATTGAAAGCATTGTTTTGCTACCTGTATAAAAATACATCACAATAAATTTCAGACGGCATTTTGCTCAAGCAGGGCTTGAGCTGGCAACTTGTCCCGGAGGTTCGAGATTTCCTCCGCGCGGACTCCACTCATCCTCCGAGGACCCAAGAGTTCTGCTGGGGCTGGCTCCCGGCATGTTGTAGTTAGTGAAACCATCCATTGTTTGCTTGACTTATGGATCAAGAACTAGTGCAGTGGGGCAGGCCAAGTGGAAGCTCTCTAATGACTGTCTGGGGCCCAAAATGCCCAGCCCCCTCTAAAACTCCCCTGTGTTTGTCGGAGTTCTTGGTGTGACTCGCATCACAGTTCAATTGCTGACTCCTGCTTCCTTCACAGTCCTACAGGTGTTCATCCCTAATTCATATCCATCTCCACTCTGTATGCAAATCTCCTTTTCAGAACTTCTATATGAGCCCTAAAAAGTCAATGCAGGATGGGTATAGTGGTGCGCACCTATAATCTCAGAGGCTTGGGATGCTGGGACAGGAGGATCGCAAGTTCAAGGACAGCCTCAGCAATTTAGCAAGGCCCTAAGCAATTTAGTGAGTCCCTGTCTCAAACTAAAAAACAAAAAAGGCTGGGGATGTAGTTCAGTGGTACAGTGTCTCTCGGTTAAATCTCCAGTACCAAAAAAAAAAGTGTATGCAATTTGAGTTGTCATTAAAAATTGAAAAGTCCCATTATGGGGAATAATGAATCCTAAATTGGTTAAACAATATTTAGAAGATTATGCTCTATTTGAGGTCTTGAATTTTAAGAGAAACTATAAGAACTAAAATAATGAGGAAAGTAACCAAGGTGGATAGTGTTAGAAAGCATCACTTGAAGTAGAGAGAAAGGAATCGAAACTTTGAAAACTGGCTTCATCCCACAAAAGTTGTCATTGGGAAGATGGAATAAAGGTTTCTGTGTTGGAGGGGAGAACAGGAACCAAAAGGTGAATTTCACAAGGAGGCAGAGTTTAGCCTGGGGGGGGGAGGATTTTCTGAAGGGCAACCTGTTGCATCTTGGCAGGAGCGAGGCATAGGTCAGAGGTGTTCAAAAGAGATTTTCTGTTATGACTTGGTGACTGAGCTCAAGTCCTTTCCATCATTCGGATATCGTGATTATAGTTTGTGATAAATTATAAGCCCTTTAAGGTCCTTACTGTGGACACTTATGGAATCTGCTTGAGCATAATGCACGACTGAAATACATCCGTTTTCTTAAAGGGGGAAACACCCCCTCCCCCACTTTGTCAGCCGAGTGTTGCGCATGGGGTAGGACACACACCCCACTCAGCTTTCCCCAACCCCAACCAGCTTGTGGTTGAATTTCTTGTGAAAAACACAGAAAAGAAAAAGATTGTTTTTGAACAGCTTTGACTTTTATTGATAGCCATGTTTACAGTTTTTTAGGGCTTTGAAGATAATTTATATCCTTCTAGAATTATTTTTAGCCTATCTTATCATAGCCTGAGGAATGCAGACTTAACACATTCACTGATAAGTAAGTTAAGCTCCAGGAAGTCTACAGACTTGACCCAGACCACTACAGGAACTGTGTGTCAAGGCTGGAATCTGGCTCTTGCCTTCTGAATGATGTAACCTTTGTATATTTCCCCATGTTCTTCAAATTCCAAATCCTCTTGTGCTCCAGGCCACTCTCCTCATATTTTATGGGTTGAATTGTGTCCCCCCCAAAAGTTAGTCCTAAACTCCAGAACTTATTAAAGTAATCCTATCATTGGAATAGCCTTTGCAGATGTAATCAAGTTAAGACAAGGTCATGTCGGGTCAGGGTGGGCCCCAGTGTGAAGAGGAGGCAGAGACTAGAGTTACACTGCCGCAAGCCAAGGGACACCAGGGTTGCCAACAACCACCAGAAGCTGGATGATACAAGGAAAGATCTTTCCCGAGAGGTTTGAGGAAGCATGGCCCTGCAAACACTGTTCAGACTTCTATCTCCAGAACTGTGAAGTTCTGCTGTTCGAATTCACCCAGTTTGCAACCCTACAAAACTTACAGCATATCCAAGCCCTTTCTCCAAGGCAGGAAGAGGTAAAGTGAGAGGAAGGGTTGTCAGGCTCAGACACCATGAGGGACAAAGACAGGAAGTCTTGAGAAATAGAGGACCAAGTCATTTCTTCCATTGTCCACCCAGGTGTTAGATCATAATGGATTTGGGCACCTGTGTAAGCAGGAAAGGTGTCCTCTTAGGTGCTATGCATCTATCTAGCAACTAGACTACAAAGTTGGAGTACTCTGGGTGCATTTATGGAATAAGAGACGAGAGAAAAATCTGATTTCATGAGGGAGGTTGAAGAAATTCTGCTAAATAACTTGAGAAAGAGGTTCTGAGTAGATTGAACCAGATAGGTGTGACAGCAATGGCTGCAGAGGGGCAAATAACAATAGCAAGGGTAAAAGTAATCTCCCACATTTGTTAGGACCTTGTAGTTGACAAAGCATTTCTGCTGTGGTTTGAATTTTTGTGTCCCCTGCAAAATTCACATTGGAACTTAATCCCTAGTGCAGCATATAAAGAGGTGATTAGGTCACATGGCTCTGCCCTCATTCATGGAATTAGTGCGTTATAAAAGAGGGAACTAACTAGGCCTCTGCCCTTCAGCCACAGCATTTATCTCATCTGCAGGGTGCAGTCATGAGATACTCTTAGAAGAAGAGACCATGCTCTTGTCAGACACCCAACCTGCTGGTGCCTTGATCTTGGAATTTCCAGCCTCCAGAACCATGAGAAAATAAATTTCTTGTATTGATAAATTACCCAATCCGGCGTATTTTGTCATAGCAACTGGAAGAGATGAAGACAATGTCAATTTGTGATTAATCTTCAAACAGTCTCCAGTCTCCATTTTATTTTCAGGGAAATTGAGGTTAGAAAGACTTGCTCAAGGCTGCTTGTTTGTGCTCACACCAGAACTCTAGCCTTCGACTCCTGTCTGTCCACCATCTTTCCCATAAGGTGGTCAGAGCCACCTTGAGCTCAGCCCAGCTCCCTGTCTGGGGCACAGTCATCCTCAGAGACTGGCAGCCTCCCTCCCCATACCCAGAAGACTCTACACCCAAGCAGGGACTTAATGCATAGTCACAGGGACAGGGTGATCAGCCGGGGTGAGGCTGGGAGAAGCAAGAGGTCCCAGGCCTTGTGTTTTGCATGGACTCTCGGTTCTGCCTCTGCCAGCATGTATTGCAGAGCAGAGCTGACGCCAACATCACCTGCAGTGAGTCTTTGTGTCAGGAGGTAGTCATGGAAACTCACTCCCTTCCCAAGCTGATGAGTAGACAATTAGGTAGAATGGAGGAATCAAGTTAATTGCCTGTCATGCCCTCTCTGCTCTCTGTGTATTGATTCAAATTAAGCTTTTTCAGTTTTCTAATGTCAGCAGATACCAAATGATCGGAGCACAGACCTGGGAGTTAGGACATCCAGAAAACAACCCGTTCTGAGTGAATCCCTTAACCTTCCTGCCTCTCTGTTTAATTCTGACCCAAGCATTCACAAAAACAAATCTCTTTCCCTGACCTCCTGTGGTTTTGGACCCAGATTCTGAATCTATTTAATGTTAACCATCTCTGATGCCATGGCCACTCAACCAGCCTTTCCCTCTCTTTCAGAGAAAAGAGAATTCAGATTTAACCCTGAGCTTGTTGAAACCCAGCATAGCTCAGAGAGAAGTAAACAAATCAATGGTGGACGCTCTGCAGTGTGGGTTGTCCATGTGGGGGGCATGCCGACAAGATCTGGAAATCTTCTGCAAAAGGTGGCCTCATCAGCTCAGCTGCCCGCAGGAGGTCTTCAGAATGAAGCTTCTTCCTGTTGATCTCTAGCTGATACTAGGAACCAGAAGGAGTGGGCAGACAGAATTTTCCCTCCTAGTTATAATATAAACATTATTATGGATAATAACATTTTAAATGCTGGAATTAAAAGCATTCAGGAGTAACAGGTAACTAACTCACTAGAGGTATATATATTTCCTTGTTATAAACCTCAGGGTTAGAGGAATAAAGAGGGGTAAGAGAGATTCTATGTAAAGTCCTTGAGCATTTTAAAGTTTTAACAGCATTACAGCAGGAATCTGTTATGCCTATACACTAAGAGCTCTTAAAGGTAAATTTATCGAAGTTCAGGATGACAACATTTCATAAATTATCCATAAATTTTATCTTGATTCTTCAATCAATAAAAAAAAGCTTCTGTAGGTGGGATGGTAAATAGAATATTCTAGTTCCTTGCGAATGCATTTTTGAATGATATTTACAAATTCTTTGTTAGAATTTTTTTTTTAAATCTCAGTTGTTGGAGTGATGATGTTTAGGATCTGCACTAGGAGCCTTCAATAACTGTCTGTGTCATGGGTTTGGATAGCCACCCTGCCCCATGCCCTCGGTTCCAAGGTCCTCTGGCAGTCTAGGTGAGCGTCTAACACCCTTAGATTAATTAGCAAATGAGCGAACATGGGAGCAGGCAGTGAGCTCCTTGAGGACAGGAGCTGTCTTGGTCACTGATGTTTATTCAGAACCTCATTCTTTCATGAGTCTCAGGGTCTGAAAGTATTGTGTCTCTGTAAAGCAGAAGATGGAAATGAGCTGTCTAGGAGCCTTCTAGTGTGTGGAAGATGTGTCTAAAGCATGTTCTGAACCCCCAAGTTCAACAATGTCATTACAGTGGGAATTGTCATTTCTTCTTTAGTTGCCATCCCTGTCTTGAATGATGCTGGATGTAGAGACTTTGAGATTGCCCAGAGAGAGGAAGGGAATGGAGTCAAAGTGCTTCTGAAAGCTAAAATACAAGGATAGCAAGGTTGAAACAAAGCCCAGGTCCCAATGTGGGACAGAGTCTCCTTTGGGGTCAGGAATTCCCCTCATCAAATGTAGCCAATTAGAATCTATGGGGAGGTAGAAGCACTGGCCTTGCCTTCATTTTCTAGGATACATTAGGGGCAAAAAGCAGCCAAGAGGGAAAAGTACACAGACAAACAAGGTTATTTGTACTGACAGTTAATTAGAGATCTGAAGGAAGAGAGGTTGGCTATTGTACAAGATGGTTTACTGGCTGAGATTTCAAGGACCCCGGCAAGTTGGGAAGGATGAAATCTGTTCGCCTTTCCTTCATGGAGATGAATCAGGCCTCCAGTGACAACTGTGTGTCTGTGTAGAGTCACGCTTTATCAACTTCTATGAATTATTGCTTATCACTTAGGGGCCCTCAACTGTTTGAAGATTGTCAGAATGAAATCAGATGTTAGTTAGGGAGGTAGAACATTCTGTTTTGGAGGAAGCAGTTAGTTACACCTGCCGTTCAGGGACGTTCTACTCTGGGAATCTTCCTCCTACAACATGCCAGAGGACAATGCACGGACTTTCTGAACAGGCTCTGGCCAAGGGCTCAACAGCCTGGCATTTGGAGGTGGATACAGGGAGCATTGCCTCCTCTGTTCAGCAAGACAGGATCTTGAGGAAGGCTTTGCGGAACTCTGCATTGAAGATGGTGTAGATCACAGGGTTGAGGGCGCTGTTCATATACCCCAGCCACGTTGTGGCGCTGTAGAGCTCTGGCGACACATGGCAAGCTCGGCAATGGGTATTGAGAACATGGGTCAAGAAGAAGGGCAGCCAGCAGACAATGAAGGCCCCTAACGTTGCAAAGAAAGAAAGAAAAAGAGAGGGTAAAGAGTTTGCTTACCTATTGCTATAATGTGAAAGTGACTCTCTGGAACTACTATGCTGGAAGTTTCAGACTCCCATTTGCAATTAGCTACTTTTTTTTTTAGATGCAAAACTGTTAATGTTTTTGATTCACCTCAGACATATTTTACTGAACCAATTTTCTAGTTGAGTATTTAGGTAGTTTTATTTTTGGTTATTTGTTTCTTACAGAGAGGGAAAAACGGAATCAGTTTTATTTATTTTTTCATCTGCTTTTAGTTTCTCCGGCACTTGGTTCTGTTTGTGGTGCTGGGGTTCAAACTCAGGTCTTCACACATGCCAGGCAAGTGCACTACCACTGAACCACTGCTCCAGTCAGTCCCTAGGTGGTTCTTTACTAGTCTTTTCTCTTCAATTCAGTTCAGACATTTCTTTAATGTGTACCTATGTAAGACATGATCCTAGGCTCCTGTAGGAACAAAGACCTTTGAAGGTGTGGTAGACACAGCTCCTGCTGGAAGGGAGATGAACACGAGAGGTTCCAGTCAAATCCCTCTTACATGAGAACACTGGGATTTGTCAGCGACACTGAATAGGTTTAGTTGCCTTCATTAACTCTAATGGCACCTGTGAATTAGCCATTTTTAACTTTTATATTTAAATAAAGTTTATACTTACTTCTACCAAAAAATTAGCCTTGATTGTATACATATTGGAAAATTGGGTAAATACAGAAAAATAGAAGAAAAATTACCACCCACCACTCAAAGACAATCACTTTTGACATCTCTGTGAATTTCTTTTTCCTCTGCATTAAAATAATCTAGATGTTATCTTACCATATGACAAAGTGTTTTGCATCCCTATTTTTCTTAAAATTTTAAAATAAGTAAGCATTTGTTAAGTATCCAATATGTGCCAGAAACTTTCATTGAATCATTGTTCTTTGCTTTATACATTATAATTCTATATGATAGCAAAATACAATGCAATTAAGTGACTTGTTCAGCTTCATAAATTTCTTTTGAATTTCCGCCAGTGTGGAATTATAATTTATACAAAAATTATAAATAATATTTATACAAAACTGTTTTAATTGTATTATAACCATTTGATAAAATTATAGTCATTCAATTTCCAATTTTTGTCAGATGTGGCTACTCCAGCACCTACCACCAACTCCAACTAGCTAAACCTAACCCAACCTAATTTAATCCAACCCAACCCACACCAACTTAAACTTACCAAGCACAATGACCACCATCTGGGTTGCCTTCTTTTCTCGAAGTGGCACTGCCCGAGGTTGCAGGGGTCCCAGCTTCAGGGATGTTGATAACCTGCCATTACTGAGTTTTCGAACTTCTAAGCTGAGCTTGGGTGCCATGGTAGGGCTGAGGGAGTTCCGTGTCCCTTCCTCCCTTTTCAACTCTCCTTCTCCTTCTTGGAAACTTGGGTGCCTCAAGGCTGTATCTTGGCAGATGCTGTAGTAGCGCTTCAGCTCCGAGTGCGCCTGGCCAGGAGAGAGGGACTGCAGAATTGACAAGAAAGTGTCCTGAAATTTCGGGGGATATTGCTTATTTTTTGATATGTTTCATAAGGGGAAAGAAAATGTGAAGAAGGAAGAAGAGGGCACTTTGTGTGACATGTACAGAAGGACTATCTGAGAGAGTGGCAGGACTGTGCAAAGTTGTGGGAAATGGGATTTGCTTCTGACTTTATGACTCAAAAGCTCCTGCCACATATAGAACATTCAAGAATCACAGCAATTGCTTGAGGAGGTAGCAGAGGATTGTAGTCTGGCTTTTTTGAGTAATAATGACCTGGCTATACAGAGGAATATAGTAAGCGACACTACTGGGATGTAGGAAGCAAAATTTAGATTATGGGAAACTCTATAAGACAAATGATTCGGTTTCTTCAACAAGTAAGTTTTAATAAGAACAGTAATGTACTTAACCAATTGCAAAGCATCGCTCTTCTTTGAATTCTGATTCAAACAAACATAAAGATTTTACAAGACAATTGGGGAAATCTAAACATCAACTGTATACTTAATGATATTAGGGAACTCAGTAATCTTTGGTGTCATGTGGTATTGGTATTATGTGTTTTATAAATGATTCCATATCCTTTAGAGGATCTTACATATTTTTTTTTTGGTTGAAATAATGTATTTGGAGTTTGCCTCCCAAAACCTAGTGGGAATGTGCAAATACAGGCGGGAATATGTATGAAGTAAGATTGACCGCAAGTTGAAAAGTGCTAAAACTAACTGATTGTTATGAGTGGGTCTGTTATATTTGTCTTTCTACTTTTCATGAAATTTTCTATGATAGAAAGTTAAAAAAAAGAAAAGAAAAAGAAAACCTAGGATTTTCATCTACTTTCGTAGTAGGCTCCTTCTCCTACTCCTTTTCCTTTTCCTCCTCCTCCTCCTCCTTCTTTTTTGGAATGGGGATTGAACTCAGGGGCAATTAACCACTGAGCCATTTCCCCAGCCCTTTTTATTTACTAGTTTATTTTTGGTACCAGGGATTGAATCCAGGGACACTATCACTGAGACACATCCCCAGCCATTTTTATATTTTATTTTGAGACAGAGTCTCAGTAAGTTGTTTAAGGCCTTGCTAAGTTGCTGAGACTGGATTTGAACTTGCAATACTCCTGCCTCAGCCTCCCAAATTGCTGGGATTACAGGCATGCACCACTGCGCTTGTCCTTAGTAGATATTCTTTAGTAAGTTAATCTGATGAATCTGAGCCTCATTTGTAAAACAGAAAACAAACTGGGAAAAATGGGTTTAAGATGAGCAGTCTCTGAGAGTAGAAGATAGAATGTGATTTTTTTCTGATATTTTGCCAGGGGGAGCAGCAGTTCAAATATTGTGTCAGTATTCTAACTTCTTATCATGTTTGAAGAATGAGACACTTATGTCAACCCTGCCTAAGGTGCAGGAGTCCCCAAACTCCATTACGAAGCCATAAAGCCAGCCATTCACTAAAGTCCTCTCTCCAGTCCCACCAGGCAGCTACATGAACCAAGCCCAGGCAATTGGAGATTCACACTTGTGATTTTGAGCTGGAGCGAATGAAGCAGGGGCATTTCAGAATTCCTCTGACAGGGGTGACATTCAATGTCCTGTATCCTTGATCTCCTAAGTAGGTTTTTCCTGAGGGATGAACATCTTTAGATGTTATTCAGCCCTCCTTATTGACTTTGTGAATGCCTGACCAGCTTTCTGATCCATTCCCTTTCTACATAAGTGTTCATGTTGGTCTCCCTAATCCTTTGCTTTTCTCTTCTTAGTTCAAGGAAATCACACTGCATGCTCAGAAACACAGTTGAAGGAATGAGTGAATGCAAGGGGTCATCAAGATGATCTAGTGTTTTGCAAACTGTGCTTCACAGAGGAATTCTAGGAGAATATACATTTTTAAAACTTTTGGTTTAAAGCTGGGAGGGGTGGCACACACCTGTAATCCCAGTGACCTGGGAGGTGGAGGCAGGGAGATCTCAAGTACCAAGTCAGCCTGGGCAACTTAGCAAGACTTCTCAAAATTAAAAAAAAAAATAAAATAAAAAGGGCTGAGGATATATCTCAGTGGTAAGGCAACCCTTACCACTGGTTCAATCCCCAGTACTGCTAAAAACAAAACAACATAACAACAACAACAAAAACAACTGCCAAACCACCTTCCAATGCAAAAAACCCCAAAACTTCTGGTTTTCATATTGATGGAATTTCCTAATAATTAATGTGAGCATATTATATTTTGATAATTTATAACCAAGAGTATACTTAAAGATTAAGCTGACACATATTGATCTTCTATAAATAACAATATTTAACTTCTAATGCATTATTTCTGAAACTAGGGGTCTGGGGACAAATTCTTGGGAGTACTTTGGAAATCTAAAATTGGAAATAGTTATAGATATTCAGTCTTTGGGAGCAAAGTGATTCTTCCAAGATGTTATGTGGGGAGTGTATGTTTCAGCTCACTGCACATCTTTATCACTACTTCCATGATATGAGGAAACACTGTATTCCTGTGTCTGGCTGGCAGGGACCACTGCTTCCAGATGGTAGGGCAGAGCCTGATTCTTCACATTTCTGGCAACGAAGCCACTTGGCTCTTCAATCTCGACTTTATAGTCTACACATTTCCTTTGGCCTTGGAGCCTCCTCAGACCTTGGATCTGCAATAGGCAACTTTAAGCTGCTTAACTATCTTTTATGATTTACAACAAAACTCTAATTGCTGCATCAGACCTCTGTAAAAAGTGGTTAATGAACTATACAGAGACTGGACAAGACTCAGACCTTCATCATTATGGGTTTCTAACATTTTATTGCTAATATGGAGTTCAGCAATAGGGATCCTGGCCTCATATTTAACACCCCAGGGCTCCATTCTGCACTCTGTGAGCTAGGGAGGCAGCCTGGCTGGAATTAGAAGGAGAAGGCTTGGATGACCGTAAAATTGTCTTTGTCTTCTTCATGTTCAATGGCAAATATGGCACTTGGAAGTCTCCTTCCCTTGCTTTTTGTGGCTCAGCTCATGTGTGTTTCATTGATGTCCTGTTTGCAGGTGGCTCTGGATGGCATCTTCAGACCACATCAAGGAGTCACTGGCTTTGGTCATTGGGATCTAGTCCAGCAGTCACATGCTTTCTGAATATTATTTGGTGAATTGCATTCTGAAGCGTAAATCATGCAGACCCTCAGATTTTGTCATGTAGTGCAAGTGTGAGTGTGTGATCAGGACTAGATGACATTTTGAAGTGAGAATGGGATCAAGACAAGCCAGCATCTCATGCTTTTCTTATGATCTGTATCATGGCCTACTTACCATTTTTCCTGTGGTATCGGATGGAAATCTGGCCCTTATTGAAAACTGACGAATGGGGTGCAGCCGCAGACAGGAAGACTAGAGTAAGTTGAAGGAGAAACAGTCAGTGCTGGGCTAAGCTCTGTGCAGTTGAGCCCTGTCATATGTAATCATGCAGCATGACATTGATTTGAATGCAACATGCTCAAATCCTTAGCCTTGGGTCTTGGCCTCCTATTTCATAAAGACCAATATTCCTGTTCTAGCCAAGCCTTGGGACTTCAACTTTGAGAGTCTGACCTCCATTAGGTCTTCGGAAATTGATCTAGATACCCAAATTGGTGTTGTCTCCAAGATCAAAGTCAGTTCTTACTGCAGCTATGAAGTTCTTCCTGAGCACATTTGTCTTTCTTTTCTTATAACCTCCATAGCACTTCATATATGGGTGCTTAATTGTCTGCACCTCACATCTGGCAAACTCCCTGCTTAGTTCTGTTCATTGGTTTTGGGTGGAAGTGAGCTTTATTTGCTAGATCCAAAGCCTAATGAAGACAGAGGCTGTATAATATTCTCATGGTCCCTTTCCTAATAGATTATAAGCTATTGGTATTAATCTATTAATGCTACGGGTAGATTGTGTTAAACTACCATGTGCCAGGCACTGGGATTAGCAGAATTTAAAGTCCAGGCAATTGGTAAGACCAGTACTGAGGAGACAACCTTTCTTTAGAGCCTAGAAAGACCCATCTCATTCCACTAACTGGTCAGTGCCATGACCTCAGCAGATCAGGAAGGAAAAGAATTGTCAATAAATCTTAGTGATTTTTGGAATGAGTGATTTGGACCAAAAGTTGGTTCTGGGAATCCAGTAGCAGTGCGTTGCCCAGCTGTCATACCCCAGCGAAATCAAATCAAATCAAACCAAATCAATTCAAGTCAAATCAAACCTCAATCCTTGTGGGATATCTGAGCTGCTGGCTATTTGGAGAAAGTGAAAGGCTCTGAAGGGGAGCAAAATGAGCCAGAAACCCTCCTGTTATCTTGACAAGTAAGTGCGAGTCCTAGGGGAGACTGCCAATGCACTCTTGAGGTTGGATTTGTCACCTTCAAAGAATAGACAATACTGACAAATTGGAAGATGGTGCCAGATCTGTGTTTTCTATGTGGCAGGATCCAGGCTGAGAAGTCCAGGGTGGGTGTTGCTGCCCTCTTCCCGCTCCAGAGTGCTTACCTGTTGAGGGAAACCCGGCCTGACACTGATGCACTGACTGTTCTGTCGAGTGAGGATCCGTTTCCGTCTCCTTTGTCTCAACACCACATAGATCCTGGCATAGACGAGGACAGTCACCCCAAAGGGCACATAGAAGGACACCACTGAGGAGTAGATGACAAAATCAGGGTTGGAGATGGAGCAGACGCTGGGGTCCCCTGTGGGTAGGAGAAGGGGAGAAGGGGAGAAGCTAACACAGTTTGCCAAGTATTAGACCTCATAGTAAGCACGGAGCTTGGGCCCATGTGACCTGAGGTGCTTCTAATGGAGGTCAGGGGGTGGGGACATGCTGTCTTAGACACCTATGTTGTCAGCAACTTGAGGGTAAGAGGTCTAATTGATCTTCAAGTGCCTTACAGTTCACTTACAATGAAAATACATTAACAATGATATGCCAGACACCACTCTGCACTGGGGCTGCAGAGATGAATCAGGCACCATGTCTGCCCTTGAAGAAGGAAACTGCCCAGATACGTATTGACCCCTTTCATGTGATGTGCTAAGTGTCACATGGATATCTAGCCTGGGAGGCTGGAGGAGGGGTGCAGAGCAGAAGGGCAAGGGCTCCCAGAAGGGATGGGATCCCCTGCAAAGGGCCAGCTGATGTGGAAGCAGGAAGGGACTTCAGAAAGCAGAGGAAGGAAGAAGGCTTCTTTTGAATTCTGGATGTGGCTGGTTGTGGGTGAATATAAGACAGGCATTTTATTTTTCAGGGAATCCCAGCACTGGATAAGGATGGGATGGGAAGAGAGCTGGTAAGGTTATTGTCACGGTGGAGAATGCAAATTCAGAAGAGTCCTTGTCCCTGCCTTATGTCCTGAAGTGCTTCTGCCACTCTCTTTGGGAGGTCCCTATAGCTTCTCCTTTTTCCTTAACAGATAGTGAAACTTGCCCCATCTTGGAAGGGGAAAGGGAAGCCAATTAATATCTGCCAGGTGAGGTGCCAAGATCTTTGTACACATTATCTGACCCACCATTACGGCAATATTATGTGAGGCAGGTGCCATTACTGTCTCTCTTTTCACAGGAGTCGACTGAAGCTCAGACATGTTCATTAAGTGGCTCAAGGCTACACAACCTAAAGATACATTCTTCTAGCCAGTCTGACTGCAAAATCCAGGGTTCTTTTTGGAATTTTGGCTTTCCACCTTCTTTTACCACTGTGACATGGCACATTTATGCTTTGTCCAGCAGTGTTCACGAAAACTGTTTGGAACACCTGGCCCATCTTTATAAAGGGTTGGGAACTCCCCAGCCCAAAATGTGGTATTGGGAGATGCAGCCCTGATGTGAGCTGGGGTAAAGAAGGTGATGGCCACATGGGTCCTGAATTCTACTTGTTGGTCTTCTGAAGTAGATAAAACAGATGGCCCTAAATGTGAGTCCTAGGTCTGTCGTTTAGTAACTGTGTGACCTTGGGTATTTTACCTAACTGTACCAAGTCTGTTTCATTACCCATAAAAGAAGGATCAAAGTATTTCTTCATAGTGATTGTGAGAATTAATGAGAATAAATGGTAGTCATTATTACTTACTATATTATTTATTATTTACCTACCTGAGCCTTTTGAACTTTAGAGGGAAGGTATCATTGGAATGGTAATTTGGAGAGACTTATAGGGAACAATATTTGCAGGGAAAGGAAGGGAGGAAGAGCTAAGAATTAAAGTGAAAAGCAAAAGTGTGTTAGTGATCAATGAGACATTGGAATGACAACACTGCACCAGAATCTTCATTTTCTTATGAAGTAGGTAAAATCCTTGTCATCTTACCAAAGCATGTTTCAGCACCCCTTAGGGAATGACTCATAAGTCTCTGGGCAGTGGTGGACAAACTGACATCTTTTGCTATTATTCCGGGGGTTGACGAGGTTGAGGGAGGGAGGGGTGGCATCTGCTGGTCTTTCTCAATCTCTAGGGAGCCATGTCGGCAGTGAGCATCCTCTTCCCTGAAATCAGGTCCCTGCTGTCAGCAGCTGACTATGACTGAAACGTGTCCTATGATGAGGAGTCTTCTCAGCACATTTTTTTTCCATGAAAAGGGGCCAGACGGGCAGCAGGACTATTTTTCCATGATTCATTTTGCTGCCATCCTCGAAAGTTGAATATCCCCTATTTCTCCCTCCACTGTACCCTCTACTGTTCTCTGCCATCTTCTAGGTTCTGGGAGCCCAACTTCTAAATTTTAGAGATGAACCACGAATTACTACTTTTAAAAATCCAGGGTCAGAAGTGGGTATAGCATACTTCTATTTGTGTAAGAAATGAACACACACACACACACACACACACGCACACACACACGTGTGCTTATTTCAATCATGATCTTTCAGGGTTATTTGTTTGCTTCTAGGGCTGGGTTTGAGTGAGGGAGCTAGCAATCCAGGGTAGGAGGGAGAGCTACTTAGAAATATGTATGTATCTCATTACACCTCATGAATGTTTTATCATGTGCAAGCATTTATTTTCCCATTAGAATATTGGGAGTATGTGTAGGAGAGACAGAGAGAAAGTGAAGACAGGGCACCTAGCCATTTCAGGGTCGCTGATCAATGCAGGCCCTCACACACAACCACTGAAACTTGTACTGGATCCCTTCCTTCCTCCTGTGTTTAAGTAAACCACTGCCCACCTTCTGTTTGAGCTTTGCAGCCTCTCCTGGGATTTCCCCTTGTTGTGTGGTCTTGGGGCTGCACAGAAGGCAGAGTGACCCTGGAATCAGGGGCCACTGAATGGAGCTCCACCCCAGCCGCCAGTGGGCCTGGCCTGGGTGTGTGTCCTGTTGGAAGGGCAGCGAGAGGCAAAACACAGCAACAATTCTGAAAGCTTCTCTGTTGAGTCCTAAAGAGGTGGTCTGGGCAGGGAGGCCCACCAGGAAGGTGAGGCTCCCCAGGAGATGAGTGCCTTGCCTTGATTTAACCAAAACAGTACCATGCAGGCAGCATGGGAGTTATTGAGCAACTACATGAAGATGAATAAATGAGCAAAATGTGCAAATGAACATTTTATATAAGCATGTAAGCACTCATTGCTGGAGGATAAAGGAGAAAGCCAGGTGGGTATGAAGGATCTCTAATGTCAATGAATCTCAACATTTAAGGAAGAAGGATGATGGTGAAGATTCATATACTTACTTGAAAAATTTTAAAGAGTACTTACTATGCAAAAGCTGTGTGATAGCCTATCGAAACACTAAATATAGTTCTACTAAGGGATCTAAGAGGCTTTTGTGGGCTAGCCTGGGAACTTGTGCCCTGTAGTGATGAGCATAGCAAGGCCAAAGGAAGGTTGATGTGAGCCTGGCATAGTGGCACATGCCTGTAACCCCAAAGACTCGCTGGAGGTTGAGCTGAGAGGCAAGTTTGAGGCCAGCCTGAGCAATTTAGGGAGAATCTGTCTCAAAATCAGCACTCACGGACTTAAAATAAAAAAGGATTGTGATGGAGTTCAGTGGGTTCTCCAATACAGGGGGGAAAAAGAATAATAAAAAAAAGATTCATGAACTTCAAACTCATTGAAGGATTTGACCTTAATTCCAAAGACAGGAGATGCTGATGAATATGAATTTAGGATGAGCCATTATTCTTTTAACTCTATACTTCTATTCTTCTTTTAATCTTTTGAGCAACCAATCTCTACACTTCCCTCTGAATTCCAGTTCTCTGAAAATCAGGTGGAATGTTCTATTGCCAAAAATCAAATAAATAGCACTCTTCTGTTTCTTTTTTGAAAGGAAAATCAAGCCAGCTGATCGGATTTTCTTAACTTTAAGTTTTTCCTCCCTTGAAGTTTTCTTAAACCTTTGTCACCAGCTATTGCTTATTCATTCTAGAATTCTTTTTCATAACACAATAGCTATCTGATTTAGCAGAAATTTGAATGCTAGTTATTTTTTTTATCTGTGAAATGAAAGGATTGAGCTATTCCTTCTGAGATCTTTTAGGCTGCCTCTAGCTCCAACGCAACACACTCTGCGGTTGTTCGGGGCTGTTGATGTGATATTTCACTAGACTGCTGGGCTTCTGCTGGGAGCTGGGGCAACACTGGTCAGCCAGGCCCCACAGCCATGGAAGTCTGTGATCCCAGATCCCAAACCCATTGCCCTTTCCACAGAGCATAGGAGCAACTGTGGATTGGCAGAGACTGAAGTTCACCTTCGATCTCATGCTCCCTAACAATTTACAACTGCACGTGGCAGCCCCATGCCCTTAAAAGAAGAGCTCTGCAGAAATGTTTGTGTGTGTGTGTGTGTGCGCTGCACTTCTTAGTGAAAGTGCAGCTACTTCTACCATCAAATGTTACTGGCATCATCTGCCCTTTACCCTGTCTCTTTTTTTATTTTTGTTTTTTAAAGAGAGAGAGGGAGAGAGTAAGAGAGAATCCACTTTATTTTTTCATCTGGACTTTAGTCGTGTAGGTAGTCTTGGGGTTTGAACCCAGATCCTCTCCCATGCCAGGTAAGCACTCTAACCACTGAGCAATGGCTCCAGCCCCACCTCCCCTACTTTTCACAAAGGAAATAGAATAAATGGCTGAGAGAATTAATTTATCCTGGACTTTTTTCTGAATGAACTTGGGAACTTCTTATAGATGGTCAAATTGACAGTCATCTATCAACATAAGGAAGCTTTTTCATAAAGGTCAGATTGAGGAAGGGACAGATGGCTAGGCTTCCCTGCCTTGGATTTTGCTCACTAATTCTCTGAACTGTGTTCTATGAAGAGGTGATGGGTCTTCCCTACAACCGCCTGCAGAATCACCACTGTTTAGATCTTCCTTGGAGAAAATGTGTGCTTAAATTTTTAGGCATAGAAGCTGGGCACAGCATTGCACGCCGATAACCCCAGAGACTCAGGAGGCTGAGGCAGGAGGATCACAAATTCAATGCCAGCCTCAGCAACTTAGACCCTCAACAACTTAGGGAGACCCTGTATCAAAATAAAAATAAAAGGACTGGGTATGTATGTAGCTCAGAGGTAAAGAGCCCCTGGGCACCATCCCTAGTCAAAAGACAAAAAATTTTTTTGAGGCACAGAAAAACTTTCAAAATAAATAATGAAAACAATAACACCAGCTAATATCTTTTAGGATATTACAATGGATCTGGCATTTTGACACAATATATGAATAACTGGAGGGCTTATTGCAGAGTTGTTAATAAACTTAAGGGACAGAGAAGCCTGGAGAGAAGCAAGATAAACCAGAGTGCATGTATTTAGTCACAGGCCTTTCTTGCCTTCTCCATTCTAAATTTGAAAATCGTTTTGGAAAGATTTTCCTGAGTTTTGTTTTTGGAACAATAATGATCTCACTGGACAACAACTCTGCAGCTAATTCATCATCCTTCACTGGAGATGCTGACACGGACTGGGAGCTCTGTCTAATGTCAGATTTTGAGCTGGTTTCAACTTCCCAGGGTGTGTGTGTGTGTGTGTGTGTGTGTGTGTGTGTGTAGGAGAGAGAGAGACAGAGACAGAGAAACAGAGACAGAGATAGAGACAGAGACAGAAGCAGAGAAAGTAGATGCCCCCACCAGCCTCTGAGCAGGAGTAAGGTGAGCGCTTGTGGGCAGACTCCTGGGCATTTGCTGCAGGCTGGAAGATAGGCAGTGGCTCAGTCTGGCAGTGGTAGTGAGCTCCCCACACTACAAATTTCTACTTGGAATGCATTTGCACATAGGGACAATGTTAGAGAAGGTGACTTGGTTATCTGATTAACTATAAAACAAAAAACACTCTCCAAAAAGGGTATCTTAGTGGAGTCCATTCCTCCTCCTCCTTCTTCAACTCCTTCTCCTCCTCCTCTTTCTCTTTCTTCTTTTTCTCTTTTCTTTGTTTTTCTTTCCTTTGTCCTTTCTGTTTTCTGGCGGTACTGGGGATCAAACCCATGAGCGCTCTACCACTGAGCTATATCCTCAGACCTTTTTTAAAAATTATTTTTTATTTTGAAAAAGGGTTTTGCTAAGTTGCTAAGACTAGCCTTGAACTTGTGATCCTCCTGCTTCAGCCTCCTGAGTTGCTGGGGTTACAGGTGTGAGCCACCACACTGGACTGGGGTCAAGGTCTTTAGTAGTGTTGAACTGCTATTTTTCAGTGATTGTGTGGTGTGCATGTGTGCTTGTGTGCATTCAGTGTCATTTGGTTAAAATACCAAAATAGCAAATGATAACAACCATATTTTAAGAACATTCTGGGTTAATGAAGCAAATATTTTTTTTGGTAACTTGGCCACTTAACCTTTAATGTGGCAGAGAATGAAGGCAGACTTTGAGTAGGTGGTATGTGGTATGTTCTTGGCACGTTTATAAATGTTATCCCAATTCAATCCTTTTTTATTCCCAAAATGTCTCTATAAAAGAGTCATGGTGGAGTGATGTTACATGTAGGGTTTGATTTTAAGGTCAATGACCTAAGGAAAAATTATGTAGACTCAAAATTTGCTTTGAAAATCCCCAAAATTATGTATAAGAATATGCATGATTTTATTGTAACCCTGAGAAGTAATAAGTAAAGATGAATGACACATGTATTGACATGTCATATATTGTGGAGCTCATATGGATCATTTAATTTTAGAGATAAATTCACTGGGCTTATTTGAAGGGGGCCATATGTAAAAATCAAATGTAAGATGTTTTAGCTAAATATACAGACAATGTATTTTATTTGAATTTGCTCACACTTATGCTCCACTGTAATATTATCCAAAAATTACCGTTAAGGAAATTGAACTCAGAAAAGTTAAGTAGCTTATTATCAAAAAACACAGTTGATATATAGAACTGGAGTTTGAACCTAGATTTTTCCAATTCTAGGATCTCTATTTTCCTAAAAATGTTCTGACCTCTAAATCATTGTTCAGGAAATGACATTTGAAAAATTATTTTTACATTAGGGTTAGCCTGTATTTATATGTAATATGTTATATATAATATCTGCATATACATAATAAGCACACAGCTATGTGACTAGCACATATACATTGGAAAGTCACAAATCTGGAACATAGTAAGAATTGAATGAATCAATCTAAACTGGCAAAATAAAAATCCAGATGAGCACTAAAACTCTAGTCATTCAGTTCTTTCTTAGTGAACGATGTATATTGTCAATAGATTTCACTGAATATGCAAATTTCCTGAGGCTGAGATGGACATAGGTCAGACACAGAAAGCACTAATCCATATGAGGTGCCAATTTGGATTGGTATCATATTCTTAAAATCTTAAACATCTCAGATATATATATTGTCCATCCATCCATCCATCCATCCACCCATCCATCTATCCATCCATCCGAAGATATACCATGTGTCAGCTATCATAGCCACACTTTCTGTACATTAAAAATAAAAAAAATACTTACATCAGAAATTTGGGAATCTATACTAGTTCCCAAGCGTCAGAAATGATTTTTAGTGAGGTAAAAGAAGCATACCATACTCCAGGACTTTTATGATATTAACTTGCATTGTAGGACTGTGCTGAACTGCCATCTTTTCATTAGCAAACCTCACCTGAATTGTTAATATAGATTAGTTTTTTAAATGCTACATTTCTTCAAATGAGTACAATGACATTTCTTTTTAAAGTCAAACTTTTCATTAATTGAGATAGAACTTCATCCTTATGCTAATAATTGATGAGTTTTGCCTTTGTATTTATTTATGCCCAACAAAGATCAAAGCTTTGCAGTCCATAGTATCATTGTTTGATTCTAAAATACATTGACTAGGGATCAGAAATGTCAGGATTGGGCTCCACTCAAAGCCACTCAGGTGTGCTGTGAATTTCAGGTGCTAGATGTGAAGGCATCAATGTTACCTGTGGTGTTGAGGCCAAAGAGGAGAGGACAGGACACGGCAAAGGCCAGTACCCAGACAGCTGTAATCATGAGGGCCACACGCCGGCAGGAGCTCTGCCCAGTGCCATGTTGGTAGTGAACTGGCATGACCACTGCAGTATACCTGTAAAAGGAAGGGGAGAGAGGATAGGCATATCGAGACAGGAAGCAAGTGTTCAGAAGACAAACTGAAAAAGGTTTTTAGGGAAAGAATTAGGTTGATACATATGGCTGGAGAAAAACTGTTTTAATTGGAGAGTTAGAAAAGTGTTTGAGTGAAGCCAGTAGAAAGGTAGAGGTAAGAGAGATGAAGAACTTTTTGAAGAAGATGTGCAGAGAAAGAGAGCGAGAAAGAAAAGTTAATGCAGCAGTGTGGGGCTGCTGGGGAGCTTCTGATCAGTGCCCAGCACTGTGAGGGTGGCCTCACAGCGACATGCCCTTCCCTCTGAAAGCCCAGGGTGCTGGTCTGGGTGCCTTTACTTCCTCCCACACTTTTCCAATGACAGGACTATGCCCAAAGAAGATGTTTACCACCTAATGACAACCTCGTGTCCTAATATAAAATTTAACCCTTTGAGTGAACAAAATTCCAAGTAATAGAATTTTGAGAATAGAGTTGAGTTACATCTAATGGAGGCTTCTTTTAAAATCCAGTTTTCATGCTTTTACATGGTTGAACACATACTCTTGTTGGACACTGTTATATTTTCTGTGACAATTCTCATGAATATTTCCAGCTGCTTGTTGGACTTACCTGGATAACTATTCCACAATCATCTCAAATTCAAGGTGTCTGAAATAGATCTACCTGGTGCCCCACAGCCTTTACTCTGGTTCCACTTTCTGCCTTTTTTTAAAAAAAAGACATTGTGACTCAATACTTAGGCCTTTATCTTTTCTTTGACCCGTCCATATTATTTGTGCATCCATTCATTAAACTTTCATTCAATGTCATTGAATTCCTAATATACATCAGACCTTATTTTTGATATGTATGTAGAACTATGCAAAAGGAACATTGTCCCTGTCCTTACTGAGCTTAGAATTGAGCAGAGAGGATGGACAGTAAAATCTATCAAATATGGTAGATTAAAATGGAGAGTACCAGAGGGAAGCTGGGTGCTGTGTCAGAGAACATGGAGGAGGTGAAGAAGGGGCAAACCAACATGGACTGGGAGAGGAAGTGAGAGGTATAAGAGGAGCTGTCCATTTATGGAGGTGGGGGATTAGCACTCCAGTAGAAAATGAATACACTGTAATTGGCTCTTGTGTTTTACCCACAGGCCAAAGTTAATCTTCTCCAACATGACCTCAGTTTATCTTGCCAACCTTACATATACTCATACCTCCAGCCAAATAGGCCTGGAGATGGATACTCCTCAGAGACTGGTATCCCTATCCAGTCCATTACCCTTTCTCCTTCCCTCCAAAACCCCCATCCTCCTTTGAATCCCTGCCTTGTCTGCGCAGCAGCAGGGCAAGTCGTGCCTGGTGTCCCTCAAGGCCTCTCACTCTACTCAGGACCTAAGATTCTGCCGGGGCCTTGCTTTTAGTGCTGACACCGAGGCATCTGCTATCATGGCCAGCTAGCTGAAGGTGGAGGAAGAAACGCTGTGACCCACTTCCTCTGGTCCAGGCCTGCAGTTAGGCAAAGGCTCTCATTTCTTTCACATCACATAGTCTTTTATGTAAAAGAACCTGACCATCCTGTGCCTTCAATAGTGTGCAGGTATTGGCTAACAACTGGTTCTCCAGATAGAAAAAGCCCTGCTTTGTAACATTACCATTTCAATCTGGTACGCATGCCTACTATTACCCGTTTCAAACCATCACCAAAGACTCTATAACTGGCTCAAAAAATTTCTAAAATTTTGGGAATCAGCTCTTGCTAGCCATTATGAGTGGCTCTAGCATACCACTGTAATGTCCAGCTCGGAGTCTCCATTAATTTACTCGGCCAGCAAATATAGGAGACCCTACCCAGCTCCATCTTGTAAAGAAGGGATCAGAGACACAAGGAGGTTAATGCTGAACCCGAAGTTTGGTAACAGAGCAAGTTGAGCATGGCCAGGTCTTCCATTTGCAGAACCTGTCTCTCCTGAGTGCCATTTCCCTCTCAAGTGCATGGACAAGTCTCTGAGGCCCTCAGGGGAACAAGGGCTTCCTCAGGAAATCAGAGGGACAAGGGTGGTCTGTACTTTGAGAACACTGTGGGTACCCAGAACAGTCTCCCCCATTAGCTTGATTCTGTTAGTTGCCTGGGGTGGGTGGGTAGAGAGAAGGAAGATCCTGTTAAAATGTACATTTTCAGACCAAGTTGGTGGAGATTTTGGTTGAGTATCTCTGAAGTGGAACCCAAGAATATGTATTTTTTTTTTTTTAAGAAAGAGGGACAGTGAGAAAGAGAATCAATTTTTATTTAATTTTTCATGTGGCTTTCGTTGCTCCAACACTTAGTTGTATATGTGGTTCTGGAGTTGGAACCCCGTCCTCCCTCATGCCAGGCAAGCGCTGGAACCGCTGAGCTACCGCTCCAGCCCAGGAATATATATTTTTAACAAGCAAATGCATCTTATGAATAGACGAATTTGAGAAAGCCTGCGTTAGGGAAAGGCTCTGTCAAAGATTCTTGTTAACTTAGGTTAAGAAGGGAAAGACGAGACTACAATTTACCACTGTCACATTACATTTTTTTCTTCTTTTTCAAGCATGATGAAACACAATAAAAGAGGCCCCCCAGCTTGCTGTAGGAGACTGAGACCTCGAGGCTGTTCCAGAATTGGCCATTGGAGGGCACCAAAATGCAGCAAGAACTCTGCCCGCGGATGGGGTGAGAAGTTCATTGCTCACCTGGGGGCTCTCCACATGCTCTGCGGGGAGGCAGAGAGGGAAAACCCACCCCCTGGTTCCTGGAGCCCTGCAGGGACCCCGAATTCCCACCCAGGCAGACTGTTTAGCTTCTGGCGTCCTCTTCAGATCGAATGCAGACGACCGACCGTAGGCGAGCGCAGCGTTAAAGCTCCAAGAGAGTCTCGCCGCGCCTGGCCAGAGAGGGAGAGGAAGGCTTGGCCGGGGCCACCTGGATGGTCAGGTCCGCCGCGCTGTCTGGGGTGATCGAGGGTCACAGCCCCGCCGCAGACACACCTGTGTGCCTCTCGCCCGGGGTGCCAGACCCGCTCCCCTGTGCCTGAGCTCCTAGCTCTCGGGGCCCTTTCTGGTGTGGATCACTCTGCGGATGAACGGGGACACCGTGCACCTTGGTCACGTCTGGGGGCTGTAGAGGGAGACTGATCGTAGTCTGAATCTCAGCTCTGCCACTTAACTGTGCGGCCATATCCAGTGGTTTGGCCTTTCTGACTCCGTTTCTTCATCTGCACAATGGGGATAACGATACTTGCTCAATAGGACTGTTAACAAATATTCGAGGAGGTTGTCTGAAGGTGTTTTTGTTTGTTTTCATTTTTCAGCTCAATGCCTAGTACACATTTAACATTCAAAGACAGTATTATCATTATTGTCATTGTTACTGTGGTACCCTAAGAGATCAGTACTTATATTAGTGAGTTTATGATTGCTTTACTCTTATTCCTTACTATCAAGGAACGTTAACATTTATTTGTTTAATCAATGTAACACTTTCTCTGTGCCAAGCACTGTTGGAAGTGCTTTACAAATAGTAAATCGTTTAATCCTCCTAACCACCCTTTGAGCTAGTTGTTGTTATCACCACAAAACAGATAAAGAGATCTAGGTCCCTGCAAGGTTAATTGACTCGCCCAAGGTCACTTTGCTATTAAGTGGTAGAGCCTAGACATTTTTAGCCAGGCAGTGGGCTCTATAGAAGCTTACAGTTCAGTCTCTGAGTGGGACAGTGTGCTGTAGCAGAAAAGCTGGCTGAATCCTTACCCCTGCATCTCCTAGCTGTGTGATCTTGGGCAGCTTACCTACACATTCTAGCCTCAGAAGCTTTATTTGTAAAGTGGGGGTAACGCACTCACCTTGCTGGGTTGTTGTGAGGGTTGGCAATAATGAACAAAAAGCTGTGAGTACCAGGCACATAGCAGATGTGAAATAATGGTAGCATTTTGTTGTTGTTGCTTCTAGACTCATGCAAGTTAGCATCAGCACAGAAATAGCCAGGGCATTCTGTGCTAGGAAGACAGGAAGACAAAGTGGTTCATAATAGTCCAAGGAAATTGAACCTATAGAGGTGGGCTGTCAGCATGGCCAGCGTCCCTTTCTGTGCCCCATCTTTACCTTCACCAGCAAAGGGGCTACTCGTTGCAACCCAGGGAGTCCTCATGGGGGATTCAAAAGACGTTTCTAGTCCTGGCCTACGCTGAGGACACTTTGCATGGATGGACCGTCTGCACTTCTGCTCAAAAGACTTAACTGTGATGTGTCTTCTGACTCCCAGTTCTGTCATTGGGGTCTACGAGGCTTGTCACTCTACTGAAGGTCTCTGTACCCTGGCAGAGCTTGATTTCCACCCTGGAGCCCTGTCCTAAAGTGGGTGATGGGATGGCGGGGTGGAACTGATTAGGGTGCCTCTTCAGGAGCTGACAGTAGTGGGGGAAAGAGGCTGGCCTGGGTGGGAGGGCCTGACTCTAACTCCCGCCTGGGTTTAATGAGCCCCAGAGCTCTGTGAGGGCTGCTTTTCACCACCTTTTATTTGGTCAGACAGGGGGCTCAATAAATCTTTAGTTCCGTGGACTCCCCTCGTGGAGTTGTTGAAGGAGAAAGCTTTTTGCAAATGGCTGGAAAGCCCTTTGCAAATATAAAGTGCTTATTTAGATGCAAACTAAAAATCCAAGGTGCCTGTGACTCATCTGGTACCTATTGTACTCGCTGCAAAGGCGCGGAGGCATGCCTGTGTGATGGGTGCCATTTGAGAGCCACTTAAAGAACTCCCTGGTGAATGAATTTGGTTGCATTATTCCTGGGCTCCTCTCGGAGGACTCTAATTTTCACCGCTTGGTCCTGTCCTCCTCTTCTGACACATTCTCAGCCTTATCCCCTAGTTAGCCCTGAGCCAGGATGCGGTGGGAGGGGGCTGACCTGCTAGGAAGGCCTGGAACCGCAGGGGAGGGGGCTTGTGCTTTAAGGACTTCCCACTCTGCTTTTTAAAAAAGAAAAGGCGGCTTTAATCCAAGCATCCAGAGCTATGCCTCAGAATCTAATGACAATAGTATTACTTGCTTTCAAAAACCCTTTTATCATTTCCTTTTTTTTCCTATCTCTTACCACCCTGTTATTACAGAGCAGGGTTTCATGACCAAAAAATACTGAATCCATTTGGTCAAGTTTGTCAGACTGGTGACTGGCATTGTGTGAAGACCAAAGGTCTGTGTGAATGACTGCATTTTTAATGAATTGACCAGCTATTTGGCATCACATGAACAGATTTTAATGCTGTGTACAGCAAACTGCTGTGAAGGATAATGGAGACAGCTTTTCTGAGACCTATTTTCATTCCTAAAATAGGGAGGGGGCTATGTTTTGAGGTTTGGTAAAGATTGGTCTGTAATGAAATATAAGCCTAGAAGGAGCCTCCTCCATTGGGATTCAAGCCACGGCTCGTCCTTGCCAGGTTTCAGGTAGGTGAGTGCTATGCATTATGGGAATTGTCCTGTATGGGCCAGAAGCCAATCCAAGTTTTATTCTTGGTGGTGTTTTAAGTGGTAAAAGTAGAAGTGTGTGTTAAGCATGGTTGCTACCAGCAAAGGGGGCTGTTGTGCAAATTAGAGAAAGGTGCCCCCTCCTGGCTGGCAAATTACAGAAAGGCCTCCTCTCATGGCTGCCTCAGAGAAGCGCTGGCTGAATTATGTTCCCACACCCTTGTGTAGTCTCACCCGTAACCACTTGTGTGTGCGTGAATGTGTGTGGGCAGAGTGTATGGAAACACTCTCCAGAAGGGTGGGGGGCGGAGTCCCAGCCTCTCTTCAAGACTCTCTTCACAGACTCTTCTCCCTCTTTCCAAGGTTAATCTTCTCCCATCCTGTCCTGGTCTTTCTGAACATGCTTATTTGTGGTATGAACATTGTCTACCCTCAGTAGGGATCATTGAATTCAGTTTAATACTCTTTGTTCAAGTTTTCTATTAGGCACAGCAGAGAGGTTCAGAGGTGGTAAGGACCTAGGTCTAACATGAGTTTGGGGTTGTAGAGGTGATGATAAAGCAAACCAGCTGCAGCCCACTATTTCCATAAATAATACATTCCTCAAACGTGTAACTAAGGGTTCAGAAATTACACAACAGACTTAAATGTTAGAGCTAAAAATATTATAAAATTCCTATCTTTTTACTTTTTAACAGCTTTATTGAAATGTAACTCACGTATCACACAATTAATCCACTCAAAGTGTACAAGTCAATTTTTTAGTATATTTACAGAATTATGTAACCATATCCTCTATTTTTAAACACATTCTTTGTTTTCCTTTCAGCGTTATAGACATGTTCTTCAATTTTTCTTCTCAGTTGGTTAGTTAATCAAGTGATATAAGTTAAAAAAAAAAAAAGAAAAGAGAACTCCAGTTGGCTGGATGGTTTGCAGTATCACCACAGGAAGGGGATTTATGTCTGTTGTTTGGTTATTATTCAATATTCCCTTTCAGTACATGGAAGGAAGTTTAGGGCTGGTACAGTTGTGGGCACAGCACTGAGCCACGTGAGAAAAGTCAGACTGGATATGCCACGACGTACTTACAGAGAAAGCATTAGGAGTCCTCAGGGTGACTCGCCAGATTATAGGAATTCAGACCTCAGAGCAGGGGAAGGAGAGAGGGAAACCCCAAAAGAGAAGATATTGCAGAAGTGGATCGAGGCTATGTTGTGGAAGACTTTGAATCCTAGACTGTGGAGGTAATTTAAATTTTCATTCCATAGACCAAGGAGACTCTGACGGGTTTTGAGAAGAGCAGTGGACATTAGGGCCATGCTACTGGGGAAATAATTCTATAACATGAAGGACCGGTCAGAAAGCTGTGAAGTATAGGTGAGAGATTATGGTTGTCTAAAGTAATTAGGGGGCAGGAAGAAAGGAAACATAGAGGCAAATTTGAAAATTGCAAAGAGTTCATAAGCATAAATTGCTCGATCCTGGGATCTTAGGGAGGGAGGAGTGAAACAAAATCCAGGCTTCTAGGACAAAGATGGTGTCAATGAGAGGTCATCGATTCAAGATGGTTGCTGTTTTAATTTTTTTTTGATTGCTCATTTTGGTTTTTAAAACATTTTGTGTTGGGCTGGAGTGGTGGCTCTGCGGTTAAGGTGCTTGCCTGGCATGCACAAGGATGCGGGTTCAAAACCCAGCACCACATACACAACAGGGTGTTTGAGCAATGGAGGACACATGAAAAACTAAATAAAAATTGATTCTCTCTCTCTCTCTCTCTCTCACTGTCCCTCTTTCTAAAAAAAAATAAATTGAGTTATAAGAGCCAATGGCGTATCTGGAACTCAGGGGAGAACATAAGGGTATAACTGGAGATTTGGTGAGATTAACACAAAGTTTAAAAGTATTAACTTGCAATCAAAAAGACATGAATTCAAATTCTGGCATAGCTCTGTACTAACTGTGAGTCTTTGGTGAATTCTTTAACTCTAAAGGAATGAAAATTATAATAGTACCTCAGTTTTCATTAAGATGAAATGAATTAACGCATATCAAAATTTACCATGATGTGGCAAATTCTCAAAGAACAGGAGATGTTATTTGGGGTCGCCTATTGGTGCTATGGAGTAGATGCATGACACTATCAGGAAAAAAAGAAGAGGTGGAAGGAGAGGGAGAATGTTCAGGACTCAAGAGAAAGTTAGAAGCTCTTGATTGGCAGCAGAGGCCACCTCCTTCCCATAGGGCTCTCAGGGGGCCTGCTGAAATTTGGTAAACCTAAGATTCAGGTGGGAGAGAGGAAGAAGAGAGGATGAAAAAAAAAAAAGAGGGGAAGTGAGGAACAGAGACCTAGGTAGGGTAAGAGCAGTGAATTCAGTTACTCTTAAGAATAGAAAGTGGTATTGCTGGGGTGGGATACATAGATAGTGCATCCCAAATCACAGAAATCCATTCCAAAGGTCAAAATACATTTTTTTTTCAATACTAGGAATGGAACCCAGGGATGCTCTGTCGCTGAGCTACATTCCCTGCCCTTATTTTCAGACAGGGTCTTGCTAAGTTGCCAAGGTGGGCCTTGGACTTGCAATCTTCCTCTTTCAACCTACTGAGTAGCTGGGCTTACAGGCATGCACCACCACACCTGGACAAAAAGCAAATTCTAAAAACCTATTATTCTTTACTTACTTTTCTTAGACTCTATGAGGGAAATCTGTAGATCATAGTCATGTTTTTTTTTTAGAATTGCCTTTCTCCTCCATCCACTTCTCTTTCCCTCCTGAAAAATATACCCAGGCGTGCCTCTCTCTCTCTCAACCCATCCTCTTTTTCTCCCTTCACCAAAAACAAATGAACAAACAAACAAGTCAACTACAGAATTTCCTACCAACTCAGTCAGCTCATCTTTTGTCCTTTTCCTCCTTCCTCTTTTCTTCCAACTAGGAGTCACAAATGCCCCAAAAGATGATGAAAAAACAAAACAGAATCTTCTTTAGGGGTCTAGAGGAGAGGAAAGGCTAGCAAAGTTTATAGAGTAGCAGTTTCTCTGCTCTCACAGTGGTTTCTTCTCACCTGCAAACCATAATTTAAAAGAAAATGAGTGGACCCAGTGGTGCATGCCTGTAATTCCAACAATTTAGGAGGCTGAAGCAGGAGGCATGCAAATTCAAGGCCAGTCTGGGCAACTTAGGTCCTAAGCAACTTGTTAAGTACCTGACTCAAAATTTAAAAAAAGAAAAAAAGAAAAACAAAAAGAAGCTTCCCTGGGTTCAATACCAGTAGTTCCCCGCAAAAGCCCATAAAATAAAAAGATGAGAAGGGGGCTGGAGTGGTTGCTGAGTGGTCACAGTGCTTCCCTGGCATGTGCGAGGACCCGAGTTCAAACCCAAGCACCACGTACACAACAAAGTCTTGGAGCAATGTAAGCCACATGAAAAACTAAATAAAATTGATTTTCTCTCTCTCTCTCTCTCTCTCTCTCACTGTCCCTCTCTCTTCAAAGAAAAAAAAAAAAGAAAAAAAAAAGGATGAGAGGGAAACAATGGCCCAGTGGCGAGTACTACTTGGCAGTGACCTCAGGACCTTGAATGCAAAGACTGTTCCTCCTCTCCCCACTTCTGAGCCACCTCTCTCCTAAGCATGGAAGGGGAGTTCCAACCCTACCTGTCTATGCTGATGGCACAGAGGTTCAGGATGCTGGCTGTACACATCATGACATCCAGGGTTACAAAAACATCACAGCAAATGCGGCTGAAATTCCAGACTCCACCTGTTACCTGGGTGTCAGAAAAAAGAAGGGTGTTTGTGTTTCTCCAGTTAAGGAACAACAACCAAATTAACTCTCCTACCTCCCCTGTGCCGCTCAGCACAAATGCCCATATGCCCTCCCTGCTCCCTCTGATTGCTACCATTGTCACCACAGGCATATGGGCACTGAGGGATTGCCAGGCTGTCCAAGACTGGTTGCTAAAGAAGGGACAAATTCACAGAATGTTAGGATATAATGCTGGAAGTGATCTTCCAAATAAATTAGTGCAGTGTTTCTCAGAGTGGTCCACAGTGAGTTACACATTAAAGATGTGGATTTCTGAATCCTCCATAGATCTAGTAAGTCAGAATCTCAGGATCTGGGGCCTATGACTCTTCATTTTTAAATAAACACCCTTAGACATACCAAGGTTTGAGAATCACTGATATGGTTCAAATTCAGGAATACTCCTGCTGGTTAAGTGATATGCCCAGAGATGCATATCAGCCCAGAGAAACGCAGCTGGTAGCCAAAGAGCTTGGGTGACTGCCTGATGTGTGTATTGTGCCCAAACTGCCACTTTGAGCTCTCTATCCAGTAGAGAGCTCACATGTCCCCAGGAAATGAACTAAGAATAGTTTTTCATAAAATATAACTCCAAAGCAAAGATCTGTGTGGCTTCAGGTTTTAAAACTTGGAAGCATCCTGAAACAATATCTACAAGACTCTATGCAAAACAAGTCTATACCAAAGTGGCTGCCTTCAACATCCACTACCACAATCATCAAGAGATGGAGGAAAAGGCCGGTCCAGGGAAGTAGAAAGGAGAATGGATTCTCTCTATACCTCTTGGAATTAGTAAGGATGGCATTGACCTCATGCCTTTACGTGTGTTCCATGCTCTATAACCTCCTCTCACACTTAGAAAAAGTCAGGAATTTAGTAATTTAATTTATATTCTAAGGCATTTTTTTATTTTACTTTTTAGACTTTTATATAACCTAATTGAACCAGAAGAATGTGCCAAGAAGATTGTCACTTTCTAAGTGTCCATGAACTACCATTCATGGTCCCCCAGGCTTTGGGCATTTGCCATCTTCCTGTCTGTGGGGCTGCCACTGGGAGGCTGTGGTTGTCAGGGAGCAGCCTGCAAGGCACGGAGCCCCCAGATGCCTGCATGTTCATGCCCCTCCTGAGCAGGCCCCTTGGCTATTTAAAAGGAATGAAGAGTGAAAAATAGGCATGGTGGCCTCTAAGGTGGCTTCTCAAGAAAAAGACAGATATTGAGTAAATGTGAATAAATATGGTGCCATTCTGCTGAGCGTTTCTTAGGAGTCTTCTGAGGTAACTAGTTCTCGTTACCCTTCATTCCCGATTATCCCAATAAAGCAAGCTCCTGAAAGCCTGTCTATTCTTCTCTTTCCTAACAACTTCTTTGCTTGGATTAATTTCCTTCTGAGCCTCCCATTTTATCTCTGTATTTGGTCATCTCCAGACTATTTTGAGAAACGCTGATCTACGGGTTTTAGTTTAAAAGCAACAATGAAAAGTTAAAATGGTTGATGAAGTCATCATGTTTTTGGATTTACTTTCCTTTAGTTTGGCCATTTTGCTTTACATAAATAAAGTCCTAATATGAATTTGTAGGTATTCTGAGAATGGAAAACTTTTTAAAAAGCGATGTGGAAGGATTCTGATCTAAAGGGTCATAATCATACAATGATTTAAGTGAGACAGGAGAATGAAAGATGGCTTTGCTCATTACAGAGGACAGTTGTATGCTATAAAAGCTACTCCTCAAAGTTGATTTTTATATCCCAAATTTCATTTCAACATATGTCTACTCTGCAACATAAGACTTAAATTGGGAAAACTACACCCCCCCCCGAAGAGCTATGAGTATTTTGGTGTTGGAGGATGGTAGTGTTGGAGAGAGAGGACAGTTAGAACAACAGCCAGCCCCAGAACTTGCTCATTCATTCACTCTTGCATGATTAAAACAAGCACCAGTAAAGTTTCAATATTTATTCTGTAGAAGGAGGGGAGATCATGTGTGTTAAGAAGTTTTACAAAATGCTCTACAAGGTCTATCCTTGAAGAACTTACAAGATAACTAGGGAAGCAAGCCATTCTGGAATACAGTAACTATAAATCAGCAGGAAAGCCTCATATTATTAATACAAACTTACATTTATTGAAAATTTATTCTTTGTGAGTCATCTGCCCACATGACCCATTCCAGGAATTTCTATAACTGAAACTTCAGATGTTGAAAACTGAATTTGCTCTTAGAGCTTTCTGAAGGATGTCTAATTTGGTAGGAGATTAAATGACTGTTACTTAACCAGCTCCATAGTAGCATAGACATTTACTTCTTCATTGCTGCTTTCCAGGCTCCCAGAGTGGAGCCTGGGAATGGCAATATATTCTGAAGGACTGAATGGTCTCTGATATACTGTGTGCTCATTCTAAAAGCTAACATTTATTGAATGCTTACTAAGTGCTGGGTGTTCTGCTAAGCGCTTTACATACATGGCCTTTAATGCTGGTTATAATCCCATGAGAGAGCTGTGAAGCTGGTCTCAGAAGCCACATCAATCTTAAATACTGTGTTCACTGATCTTGGCTAAGTAGAACAACGTGATTGTGGCGAGATGGAATGTTACAGGTCAAAAGCCACATTATCTTGGGCTATCTTAGGCTCTTTAGAAAAATAGCCCCCTTTTTTTTAGAGAGAGAGAGAAAATCAATTTTTATTTAGTTTTTCATGAGACTTTTGTCACTCTGACACCTGCTTTTGTCTATGGTGCTGGGGTTTGAACCTGCATACTCAGGCATGCCAAGCAGGCGCTGTGACTACTGAGATACAGCTCCAGCCCCATAGGCATTTACTTTTTCGTTTGTTTGTTTTTGTTTTTTTATTAAGAAATTTATTTGTTGAATAATCAAACATGCTTCCAACGAAACAATGTATTTATATTCTGAAAATTAGATTTACCCCCTAGAGGCCCCCTAATTACCCACCTTTATCCCACCCCCTCTTCCTCCTCCTTCCCAATACATCTCTACGAAATTGGCATTTACTTTTAACCTTTGCAACTGACCTAACAGTCTCGTGACTATTAGGTAAGCATCTTGGAATGTATGGCTACCCTTAGCTGACCTCTAGCCTCTACCAGCCATAAAGATACACACTGTAACATCTGAAATCTACAGGAAAGAGTTCCCCATTTTGTAATAGCCCATCTAACAGTGTTCCCACCAATGTATTTGTTGAACATTGATTTATCATCTTTGTTCTGTGGCTATCAAAGCTCGTATAACTTATTCCACTGGAGAACATGTCACTCAGGGTAACTTGAGTCCATGTTCCTCAGGCTATGGTCACTCATTTTGCTCAGAATAAACTATTTTCTTATATCCTTAAAGCAGAGTTGTTATTTTACGTGGGTGGAACTATTATTACCCGTATCACAGAGAAAGAAACTAAAGCTTAGAGGGGTCATTTCTCCAGATTGTAAGGCTGGTTGAGGCTGACATGGCATTGGAATGCACATGGTTAGCACTTGCTATAGGGAGGTATCAAGCTCCCATGGGCAACTGTTGGAAAAGGGATGGAAGTGGGTAGACACCAGGGAAAAGGAGAAAATCAGGGGCTCTGCAGGGATTTTTGTGTGACAGACCGTATCATCTCCTTTCTAGAAAATCAGATACCGTCTTCATTGCCCTTATTCCAGGCTTACCAAAAACAAAAACAAAAATAGTGCAAAAGACAATGGTGGCTGCTGGCTTTGGGAACTAGATTTCTTCGAAATCCTCTTAGAGGCCAAAGCTCTCAAGCTGTCCTCTGATTTGCAAGCCTCCACCAGAATGCAACCGCATTCTGGCTGTCCTCTTTTCCTGTCTCTAGAACATGCCATCAAAATTCCCATTCTCTCCTTGATCTCAGCTGAGTGTCAAGAAGAAAACAACCTGATTAGCTGATTAAAGTAATTCCCACTAAGGTGCCATCACTTAGCCCTCCCTGGAACTTACTCATTAAAATGAGCCTCTAATTGGCTTGTAATATAAATATATATTTTACTATAGTCCTTCATACCATATGAATAAGAGTAAGGCATCAACAAAGCAGCAGAATGCCAAAATGTGCCAAGAGACCCTCACACATTATAGCAACCCAGTGAGGTCAATATGATTTCCAATTTATACATAAATGGAGACATAGAGGGGTTATTTGCCTCAGGACACATGACCAATAAAAGGAACTGGAATTTTAACCCATTAATATCAATCATTACTCTCTTCTGCCTCTCAAAGGTCAGCATGTTGGCACACTGTTTCTGAGAAGTGCACAATTTAACTCCATTCTTGACATTTGTCCATGCATTTGCCCACATATCCACTATTTATTGAGTGTACGTTATACATACCGGATGCTTGGTTTAGGTGAGTATTGCAATGAATTAAACCCATGTTTGTTTCCAGGACCTCAGAAAACAGGGTGTATGTGTTCGGGGGAGTAATGTGTGAATGGGTGTGGAGGAGTGGAGGGTCTGGAAGATAGATACCAAGAAACCACTTATGATGTAATGTGCTAAGTGCTCACAGTGAAATAAGTATACAGCGTTAAGAGATCATGAAAGGGAAAGTGACTTTTTATTTTAAAGCAGAAAAAAAGCAAAAAAAAATTCTGATTAAGTAAGGCTCTTTAGAGACACAATGCTTGCTCCTAAATTCTAATGAATAACTCACTTCAGAATTATAGGCAGCCAGGTGGTGTTACTCTTACTTGCTAATGAATATAACTAACTCCCTTTGGCAATACAGAAGGTGGGAATAAGCAGGCATCATCCTCAGGTACCGAAGTTGGCTATTGATTTTCCACACACAGCCTAAGGCGGCATTTCCCAAATTTACTGATTATAAGGCAGCATTTCCCAAATTACCCAAGGCTCTTGTTAAACAAATGATTCTGAGGCCCCACTCCAAATAATAAGTCCCTCAAGTGATTCTTGCTGCCTGGAAGGTTTGGGAAACACTGGCTGGTGGGGGGGCATAACATTATTTTCAGAACTGATTGTCCTGAAAACAGGGCTCATTAAGCATTCTTGATGCTATATATCTCTTTGGCTTCATGGTCTCCTTCTCACAAGAATTTTCTTTTTTTTTAAAGAGTGAGGGACAGTGAGAGAGACAGAGAAAGAGAGAAACAACTTTATTTAGTTTTTCACATGGCCTTAGTTGCTCCAACACTTAGTTGTGTACGCGGTGCTGGGGTTTGAACCCGGGTCCTCTTGCTTGCCAGGCAAGCGCCGAAACTGCTGAGCCACCACTCCAGCCCTCAATGTTTTTTAATACACAAAGTAAAACATACAATGGATCACAAAGGATACCAATGATATTGAAATATAGCTACCAAATATATGTACTTCTAACATATTTCACTAAATAACAAGACCCAAGTTCCTCTAATTTTGAAGTAATGATGAATCTAAATGATATTTCAAAATGTCTGCAATAACCATAATGTGATTTGAAAATATAAGTATCTGTGATTTCTGGCAACTTTAAGGATTTTTTCTGCTAAGGGTTGATTCCTTACATTCGTAATTGAAGGAAGTGCTCAATTTCAGCTTAGTGAAAATAAAGAAGTAATTTTATTTAGATCTAGGTGGATGGAATCCTCAGGTTAAGAATTCCCTTGCTGGGGCTGGAGCAGTGGCTCAGTGATTACAGCACTTGCCTGTCATGCACGAGGACCCAGGTTTGAACCCCAGCACTAAGGTACACAACTAAGTGTTAATGCAACAAAAACCAGATGAAAAACTAAATCAAATTGGTTTTCTCTCTTTCTCTCTCATTGTTCTTCTATCTCATAAAGAGAGAGAGGGAGAGAGAGAGAGAGAAAGAGAAAGAGCTATCCAAGGAGGCAAAGATACAATTGCATCTCTAACTAGCTTCTTCCCCATCGCCCCTCTTTTTTCCCCTCCACAATCTCCTCTTCCTCCTCCTCCTTATTATTTTGAAAGGAGAAGGGTTTGCTGCCAAGCAAGATGGGGTAATTAATAAGGATTTTTCACTTTTGAATTCCAGTTTCCTCATCTCAATTTTTTTTTTTTGCAGGGGTGGGGTGGGAGGAGATGACAAGTTGGCTACGCAAGTCACTTAGGTTGGGATTGAGACTGGAGCTTGTTATAATTACAACAGACTTCTAGGGCCACACTAGAAATTCCTGTGTGGGAGATCTGGGGTAGACCCAACAGTCTTTTTTTTTTTTTAAAGATCGAGACAGTGAAAGAGAGAAAGAGAGAATCCATTTTATTTAGCTGTTCATGTGGCTTTCGTTGCTTTGACACTTCGTTATGTATGTGGTGTGGGAGTTTGAACCTCTGTCCTTGCATATGCCAGGCAAGCGCCATCAGGGCTGAGACACCTCTCCAGCTCCCAGTCTGTATTTTGGAGCTCCCTCTGTAGCAAAGGTTCAGCTTAGAGCTGCTGAAAACTTAGGCACCTGAGAATTGCAGAGGAGCTCATTTTAAATGCAGAGGCCAAGGCTCATCCCCTGTTTTTAGAATATGGCCAGCAATTTCTTGTAGTTGGATCACACTTTAGAAAGGATAATAGAAAAATCTTTCTGCAACTGTCTGCAAGTTTAATCAAAATCCAGTTTTGTGAAGAGTTTGTGAGAACCTTAGTTTTGTTTTCCAGTGGGAGGTCTTCAAGGGCTATCATTTGGTGTTTTTTTTTTTTTAAACTATGGTAAAACTCTCCTTTTAAAAAGATTTTATTTTTAATAATATCATTACAAAGTCTAAAGATGCCTCCCTCCCTAAACATTGCTGTTCTTTCCTGTTACCTCCATCTGACCTCTATCACTTTTTCTACAGTGTGTTTCCCTGACTGAACCCTCCCTGTTCTTTTTTAAAGTTTGTCTATATTTCTTATTCCTTGAGTATTTTCTACTGTCCATCCTGGGTCCCAAGTACTCTCCGCATAGATCCTCTTCAGCTTACCATGGGGGTAAACATCCTGAATCAAAATATATATGTGTGTGTGTGTGTGTGTGTGTGTGTGTGTGTATGACAGGGGTGCTTAATCACTGAGTCACTTTTTTTTTTTTTAATTTTGAGACAGGCTCTTGCTAAGTTGCTTAGGACCTCACTAAGTTGCTGAGGTTGGCTTTGAACTCCAGATCTCCTGCTTCAGGCTTCCTAGTTGCTATGATTACCATGCCTGACCAGAAGCTGAAAATATTTTAAGTAGAAAATATGTTTAGTTCAGCCAATCTGTCAAATATCCTAGCTTTGTGACACAGCACCCTGTGGAGTAATAGGATCCTGTGGCTGACTAGGAGCTGCGGCTTGCTGATACTGCCCGTCATCACATGGGGGTATTGTACCATGTATGGCTAGACTGATGATAGATCAGAATTCAAAATTCAAAGTATGGTTTCTACTGAATGAGTATTTCTTTCACACCATCATAAAGTTGGAAAATTGTAAGTTGAAAAGTTGTAAGTGGGGGACTGTCTGTGTTTCAAATATTCCCCTGACTACATATTTTTCCTTTCTATTCTGATATAAGTGCATTAAACATCACAAAAGGTGCTTAACCAAGTGGAATAAGATGGGATGTTTGTGCTTGGAGAAGGAGCTCCAAACAGACTGCAGCCTGTAAAGCAGGACATTAAAAGCTTGAGAGGGAATCTGAGCTAGAACTACTTGGTACGGCATTGGAAAGAGTATTCCAGAAAATGCTACAAGCTAAATTAAAGAGACAGCCAAGCCTCCAGACCTCTGTGATGTAACCTGTGAGGTCTCTTGCATGGTTTTGGTTCTGAACTTCTCTGCTAGGCCTGAGGATAGAGAATATTGAAGTGGATATGACTGATTCCTGTGTGTTCCCCATTATGTACTGCCCAAGCATGGGCTCCTATGTGACTTAATGAGAACACTACCGATGACAGCTGGGTATGGTTCATACTTGTTTTTGACTGTCCTGTGCCTTCCTTTTGATAATTCCTGGATTCTACTGGGAATCCACAAGATTCTGAAGTCACAGATTTGTTTCATGGAAGGAACATATAACCTGTGCTAAACTGATTCTTCTAACAGGTGATTAGTTCAGAAAAAGTCATAAGCCATAAACCCGTCCCATTGGAGTACATCTTGACATTTGTACTAGAAATTCTGGAGCATGGATTTTGTCTCTTGCTGTGAATGGTATAGTATACACGGGAGGCCTATGGCTTAGCCTTTGCCTATGGACAGTCAATATATGCATGAAAGAAGAATAGGGAGAATTGTTGAGAAATGGATTTAGCACCCTGATCAAACTGTATCTATCTATAACCCACCCTACCACAGGAATTTTAAAGTTCCCATGTGAAAGCCAACTCACTGTTCATAATTTAAGCCTATTGAAGTTGTGCTTTCTTTTACCTACAATTAAAAGTGTCTAAGCTCAGTTATTTATAGAGTACACCTTTTAGTTATCAAAGTACTTTCTCAGTTGATGATGGTTGAACCTAATATCAGCTCAACATAAGAAGTATTATTGTCATCTCTGTTTTATTCACTGAATTTCATGTGTTCTGAATCTCAGCTCTGAGTTGTTCTTGTGAAATGACCCTGAATTGGAATGCCACCCATCCCAGTGAATTCCAACAGAGGCAACATTAGGTGGAAATGTATTATCAACTTCCTGGCAATTCCCCCAACCCCACCATTTCTTTTAAAATAAAATACAAATTTTAACTTTTTCTTTTCTAGCTTCCTTTGCTGCTAAAGTTGGCTTCATGATTCAGTACTGGCCAGGGAAGACTTTGGGGAGGTGCTTCAGGTTGAGCCATTTCAGAGAAAGGGATTTCTTTCTCCCTCCCTCCCTCTTTGCTGCCTTCATCCATCCTATTTTTGGGTACGGCCATGATTCTGATGGCTTTGTCAGTCATCCTGGGATAGGATGAAGAAGTAGGCCAGCTTGTCAAGAATGGTGGAGAGGGTGGACAGAAGAGTGTGGCCATGATGGAACTATGGGACAGCTAAATTGACAATGACCACTTAATTCCAGAATTCTAGTATTTGAGAAAAGTAACCCCACCTTGTTTAAATCACAGCTTGTCAAGTTTTCCAATATTTGTAGCTAAAATATTTTTTAGTGTCTGACAAATTGAGCTATTTTTTCTTTCATATAAGATGGATGTACTCAATTCAAAGAATAAAATACTATAGATTTGGTGAATTGTTTGACCCCCAAATTGTGTTCTTCTCATGTGCATCCTGCCTTCCTGCAGCCCTCAAACCCACAGAAATCCCTATGGTCAGCATTGCACCCTTTCTTCTTAGGTATAAACAAGGAATTACCAGGGCAACTCTTCAACCTGGACCATTGGTATTACAAATCAGTAAGAGTAACACTTGACTCTTCTCTGAGGCACTTGGGTTTATATATTCATAGGCCTTGAAGAGCTCAAAGTGCTTTTTTTTTTCTTACTGAAGCACCTCATCTGTCTCTAAAGAAATAAAGGAAAACATTCAAGATGAATAAAAGTATGAACTGGTTGATATACCACACTTGGTCCTCAGAACTAGAAACTTCTAATATCTTAACTAATTGTCTATTAATGATATGTGCTTAAAGTCATCTCTTTAATCCAGAAAGACACTTAGTTGAATGTTGGAGAAAGTGATATGGAGATATTGACCAGGGCCTTGAGGCAAGTTTGTTAAGACCAAAAAGAAGCCTCCAAAACCCATTTTCCAGCAGAAAGATGTTTATGTATCTCAAGCCTTTTAAAACAAAACCAAACAAAATAAACATTGATATCTTTAATCATGCTCTTGATTACTGAACACCTACACCAAATAACCTGGTGGTGTTTTCTTTGGGGGGGGGGTTGGGGAGGATGCATTACATGAATGTGGGGAGAACTGAGTTCCATCGAAGTTCTACTAATGGGAGAAAGCCCAAGACAGTACTATAGAGATTCCATGAAGGCCTTTAGCCAGATTTTATGAGGCTCTCTGAACAGAGCTCATCAGTTGAATAAGGATATCATCTCTATTTGCAGGTATGGTTAGAAAGGGATGCTGTGGGTTTCTAGTGTGGAAAAGTAACAATGACCATCTTCTAAACCAGCATCTATGGGGGTTTCCCATATGGTCCAACCATAGTCTTGGAGCAATCACAAATGAATAATCAAAGTATACCTCTGAGTGGCTTTGTCACTGACACCAAAAGCCAGGTTTTCCTGAGTGGGAGTTGAAATGCTCATTGGAGTGAAGTTTTTTTGCCTGCATTTCTTTCTGACATTCATCTTTCTGGAAATCTAAAGAATCTTTATAATGTACAGAGACAGACAAACATTTTCCTGCATGGCAGTCATGGAGTTATGAAACATTGACCAATCCATGCTGGATTATAGGATTGCAGTACCCAAAGTCTGTCTGTCTGTCTATCTCTCTCTCTCTACCTCTCTTCTTTCAGTACTGGGAATTGAACCCTGGGGTGCTCTACTATTGAGTTACATCCCCAGCCCTTTTCATTTTTCTATTTTGAGACAGGATCTTGCTAAGGTTGCCCAGGCTGGCCTTCAACTTGTGATCCTCCTGCCTCAGTCTCCTGCATTGCTGGGATTACAAATATATGAGACTGTGTCTGGTTACTGCCTGACTCTTGAACAAAAATATCACATGTTTCTTATTATTGGATATAAAATAATAAATAGTTCATTGCCTCCCACCCTGCCACTAAGTAGGCCTGTAACAATGAATATAGGTACACCTCTATGGTATAAGTAATAACTGCCCAAATAATAAATACATAGCAGAGCAGATTCCTTTAGTCATTCACACCAAATATTTATTTAGCACATGTTATGTACCAGGTATTATGTTTGGACTGTACTAAAAGAAGAACAAAGACATAGCCTCTGACTTCAAAGGTGATTCAGCCTACTTTAGTTGACAGAAATCTCAAGATAATTATAAGATCCTTCTCCATCACAATTATCTTAACTGGGAAGAATAAGCATATATTTCCTCGCAAGTTTCCCTGTAGCTTTTAGATCTATCCCAATCAGCCTAGCTATTTTTCTTCTTTTCCCTTTTCTTTCTCTATTTTATTTATTTCTTTCCTTTAAGCACTCCCCTTGAGATCGTAATGCTAATTTTAGTTCCCAGCTATTCTTTAATATGGGTACTAGCATAGCAGTCTATGTTCAAAGCTTTTGCTCTCCTGTGATATGTCATACTTAATTAACTGTCACCTTCACTATTAATATTAACTGAAATATTAATTTGATGAATCTTAATTTCTCTTAATCATAGCATCATTTTGATCCTTCATTGGATATCTCTTTAGAATGACACACCATACAGAGGAGAAATATTAATAGCATATTAAGGTTTTTTTTTAAAAAAAACCTCATTAGTAATTACATGTTTTCCTTGTAAGAATATCTGTTTTCTTGAACAGTTGCAGGCACCTGATTTCCTTGCTAGAAAATGGATGTTTTGTCTTGATCACCTCCTGACTCTATTTTGCACTTTTAAATGAAAATACTTTCAAATTTAAGAAATATTTTCTCCGCAGAAGAATTCTCCAGGGTCTGCTGCATTCTCTGAGTGGTGAAGACTCTGTACTATTATCGGAGCCATGGAAAAATATAAATTGGAAGGTTTAACCCATCCCTTCTGTAGCAGAGTCTATGTAGATTTAGTACCCAGGAGGAAAGAGCCAAGAGGGAGGACAACTGAATCAACCAGAGAAATCTGATCTATCTGCAGTCCATTCTTTCTGTCTTTTCTTTCATCAGTGTTTTTTTCCTTCTTGTCCTGTATCCTTCCTGTATACCCTCACTCCCATAAATGCTGAACCTAGATGAAGATGCCCACCGCACTGCCTCCCCAAGACCCTCAGATCTCTGAGACGTGACTGGCACAGAAAGTAACTTTAGAAGAGTCCCATCAATTACGTCCGGCCCTCTGAACTGAATCATAACCAGTGTTCTTCTTCTGATGTAGGATGATGGTGGCTACCCTTGAGAGCTTCAATTCCTTCATTAATGGGATAATGTCAAGAGTTTTCCCTCCTGCGCCAGCTCTCAGACCACTGCAAGGATTATTCTGAGCCCTAAAGCCCAGGTGCTCAGGAAAGACAGACAAGCTTGACCATTATTAGCAGCACAACCTGGGACTTACTCACCTCCAGGTATACCACCCAGGGCATCACCAAGGTGGCCACCAGCAAGTCTGCCACAGCCAGGCTCACCACCAGGTAGTTGGTGGTGGTCTTCAGGGCTCGTTCCTTCAGCACAGCCACACACACCAGGCCATTGCCAAAGACAATGACTAAGATGAGTGCACAGTAGGACAGGGCATAGTAGGCATGTGGATGGGCCTGGTTGGTGCCTGTGAAGTTCTCAGCTCCACAGGTGGCATTGATGTAGCTACTTAGGTGGCTCAGAGGTGCCATAGTCCAGAAGGAAGGATGTGAGCCCAAAGAATTTCTGGAAGGAGACAGAAACCAATGTAGGTAAAGTCAGACTCTCTGAAACTTGGATACTCAAAATTTTATATATATATACACACACACATACACATATATGTATGTATATATATGTATGTATATATATACACATACATACACACATATATATGTATTAATATATATTAAATATATGTATATATATTAAAGAGAGAGAGGGAGAGGGAGAGGGAGAAAGAGAGAATCAACTTTACTTAATTTTTCATCTGGTCTTTGTTGCTCTGACACTTAGTTGTGATATGGTGCTGAGAACCTGTGTCCTTGCACAAGCCAGGCAAGTGTGATGCTGCTGAGCCACCACTCCAGCCCTCAAAATACATTTTAAAATTTGTTGTGTCAACAAATATTTATTGAACCCCTCTTATATCCCAGCCACTGTGGTAAGAAGTGGAGATTCAGCAATGAACAAAACAAGCAAAAATTCTTTCCCTCATGAGGTTTCTATTCAAAGAAAAAGGCAGATAAGTTAAAAGACATAATATGTTCAATGATGTTATGCATTTTGGAGAAAAATCAGCAGGGGAGAAGGGTGAGAAGGCTATATGTATGTGGGTGGGTGTCTGACAATTTTCAAATAGTATAATCAGGAAACCCTCATGAAAATATTGGCAACTGAGTCAAAACCTGGGGGAGGAAAGGGGCAGACCTTACCTCCTGGTGGGAGAGTGGCCAGAGCAGCAGGTGCTAGCAGGAAGGGCTGGCCTGTGAAAGGGATATAGGAAGATCAGCATGGCTGGAGCCAAGTGAGGCTGTTGCAGAGTGGAAGGGCATGAGGTTGAGAGGTTGGGCAAGGCCATTGGAAGAACGTGCTTGGACTCACAGTGAGATGTGAAACCACTGCAGACTTAGAATCCTAGCTTTACGGGGGCTGGAGCGGTGGCTCAGCATGCCTGGCATGCATGAGGACCCAGGTTCAAACCCTAGCACCACATACACAACTAAGTGTCCTGAAAACAAAAACCAGAGAGAAAATAAATAAAAATAGACTCAAACAAACAAACAAAACCCCCCAAAATCCCAGAAGGAACCATCCTAGCTCTGGGACCTTCAGCATGTTTCTTCACCTCCAGTTTCCTCCTCTATGGAATGGGGGGTGGAATGGGACCTGCTGCAGAGGGTTTTGTGAGCATTAAATGAACCGTTACATCTGTCAGAGTTCAAAAGCCACGCCTGGCACATAGAACGTGGATGTGCTGCATTTGCTATTTCCCCCTACCAGTCAGCTCCTCTCAGTTTCCTCTCCCTCCTCCCAGCCTCTGCAGCAACATTTACCTTTTCCCTGCCTCCCTCTGTCTTCACTTTGTTTTTTCCAAGTGTCTGTCTTATACCTTACATAGGACATGGAAGATTTGGGAGTCCAGACTGTGGAAGAAAATCTCCATTATTGGGCTCTAGTACAACAGTTTTTATATTTAGGGAGAAATCTATGTGTAGAATTTTAATTGAAACTTCCCCATTTTAAAAGATTGGTTACCAACTAAAAATGTCTAAGTCCTACGAAGTTCTCCCTTTTCATCCAAATGTCATTTTGCAACTCCACTGGGGAGAACCAACTCTCCAACTGTGGAGATTTTGGACATAGGGTGTGAAAGGTCTCAGAGCCCACCAGCTGCACTAGTGACACCCGTCCGGAGGGGCAGCCTTGAAGAAAGCACTCTGGGCTCTCAGAGCCAGCGTTGCATGTATCTGTGGGTCACAAAATTCACTATTCCTAAATAAAATGCCAGTGGATCAAGGATAGCTGTGCATTAAAGCCACACACTATGGAAAGACATGAGCTCTGTGGTTTACAGTGTGGCCCCGAAATCCCGACAAGAGCGACTCCTTCCCCAGGCTCTGTTCTTTCAAGGACTCCACTCTAGTCTGAATGTTTGTGCACCCCCAATATCTATCTGTTGAAATCTTAACCACCAAGGTGATGGTACTAGGAGGTGGGCCTTTGAGAAGGCCTTTGGAACTGGTGCTTATATAAAAGCAACCCTAGGGAGCTAGCTAGTGTCTCCCACAGTGTGAAGACACAATGAGAAGATAGCTGTCTGTGAACCTGACACCAATTCTGCTGGCACCATAACCTTGTACTTTCCAGCCTCCAGAATTATGAGAAATACAATTCTGTTGCTTATAAGCTTCCCAATCTATGTTATTTTGTAAAGAAGTCTGAAGGGACTAAGATAAAGTCTTCTGATGGCACATAGGAGTAGGTCCACCTAGCATCCATACCCCCATCTAGACACATTGTTTCCAGTCTATGTAGTGAAAAACATAGTAATAATTCTTTAAAAAAAACCAAACAAACAATTTTGATTTAGTTTTTCATGTGGCCTACGTTGCTCCAAGACTTTGTTGTATATGTGGTGCTGGGATTTGAACTTGCATACTTGTGCATGCCAGGCAAGTGCTGTACCTGCCAAGCCACTGCTTCAGCCCCCATAGTAATAATTCTTGATAATAATTTTCTTATTTGGAGAAGGGTAGCCCCTACAATGGAGATAGCATTGTCACTGCCAAGAACTTCTGGAACAATACAATGCTTTCTGATTGTTCAAGGATACTTCCACCTTTAAGGCAGGCTCAGGCCCAGAACACCTTCCTTTCCACAACTGGACCACCTGGAAAGGGATGGCCAGAATCTCTCTTTCCTGGAGTCTACAACTGGCTAATGATGTCTTAGACTCCCTTCACCTATCACGTCAGAGGGGAGCATGAAACCTTGGGGTGTTTGTTACCATCTCCTGGACTTTTTTACTCTGCCAAGAGGTTTGACAGATACTTAAATTAACACAGCCAAAGGTCAATGGCTCATTATGAGAAGGGAAGTCCTCAACTCTGAAAATCAATTCCGAGCCTGATGTCAGAATCTCAGTTGTGTGGAGCTCTGATTTATTTTTTCCACATTGTACTGTCTCAGGTCTTTGATTCTTTATAGCAGCAGGTGGGTAAGTTGCGGCCGTCCAGGCAGTGCCTGATGAGTTATGTGTGTGGGAGATGAAAGCAGAGATCAGTGAGATGCTAGAATGCTCCCTACCTCTCAGCTAATTATTTCAACATTTTTTTCTCCTTAGATTTTCTTTTACACCAGAGTTGCTTATATAATGCAGAGCTGGGTTGAGATTTTTTTTCTCTCTTACTGATAAATATGCTAATATAGAGTAAACTTGTCTCAGGTAGCAAGAAGCTGAGAACCTAAAGAATTCATTAACTCAATAATCATTCTCTAAGAATTCGTAATGATAGACTGTTTTCTTCATTAGCAAAAAGAGAATAAATCATTCCTACTTCACAGGGTTATTGTGAAGATTAGATAACTATGTATGTAAAACCTTGGCAATTCTGAAAATTTAGGCTAGGTAATTCCTTGTTGCAGATTTGTGCTGTGCATTATAGGATGTTTAGCAGTGTCTCTGACATCCACCCACCAGATATCAATAACTTTCCTCTCTTGCCAAGTTGTGACTACCAGAAATGCCCCCAGACATTGTAGAATGTCCTTTGGGGAAGGGGGAAAATCACTCTTCCCCTTAGAATCACTTCTCCAGAATAAGGTCTGGCACATAGCACTTGAAATATGGTAGCTTTTATTATTCACAGGAAAGTGTGAAGAGTTATCAAATAAGCTACAACTGCAGACTGTCCAATGGACTTGGAAATGAGCAGGTTTCTGATGACCTCAGTGAAAAATGTTAGAAGTGAAGAGTGGATGGGTGGTGAGGAAGTGGAGGAGGCAAGGACTAAAGGATTACTGCTTACTCTTTTTAAGATTCATTACGTGTAACCTTACTGACAATTTTTAAGGAGCCTTTAAATTTCTTATAAAGTATTTATTTGTTTCTGTTTACTTTTAAATTTTTTGATACTGGTAATATAATCCAGGGGTGCTTAACCACTAAGCCACATCAGCACCCTCCTTCTTTATTTTTTAAATTTTGGAACAGGGCCTTTGTAAATTGCTTAGGGCCTCACTAAGTTGCTGGGGCTGACCTCAGACTTGCCCTCTTCCTCCTCAGCCTCCTGAGACCATGCCCAGTGTTATATATATATATAAATATATATATATAGTTTAGCATGTTTATCATCTCTTAGAATGTGTTCATAATCTAGTTTAAGAAGCAAAGAGACAGACAGGGATCAGTTCCCATCTGCTTTGACAAATGTCCTGTCCTGTTCTGGTGATGTTTAGTCCCTCAGTGCTGAATGAAAATCTACCTAAAACATTTGTGTGGCGCTTCCATGGTACCTGGACACTCACTAAGATTTATAGGATTTTAATTATTTGCTCTTTTTTTAAGGGTGTTGAATTAAGCAAAAACCAAAAACAGTGAAACCCAAAACAGCTGGAGTCCTCGACTTTCTGAAGACAACCACTTTTGGGCTTCTTCTGTGTGCCTGGTATTTCCTGTGTATTATCTCATTTTAATGTTTATAGCAGCCCTAAAGGAGGGTGCTGATGTCCTTTTGTGGATAAAGAACAGATGGAGAGAGGTTCAGTAACTTTCTCAAGATCCCACAACTTGTAGGGAGTTGACTTGACCTTGCATCCAAGTTCACATATTTAGTGCGTCTGTACTGGTGGAGGTTGATTTTGAGAGTCTCTCCCAGGTTGAGATGGGTTTTCCTCAACCAGAAAAAAACACCTTGGTAGCAGATTCTGTGACATGTCTTCTCTCCCATCACAGGTCCCTGGCTGTTGCACTCCATTGTCTTTCACTCCTGTCTCCACAGCTTTTCTGATCTGGGCTACAATTCAGACTTGCTAAATTTCTTGATAAAGTTAGTAATTATAATAACTAACACTTGTAAGCATTATCATCTTTAAATCTCACAGCAACTTGATGAAGAAAGGAGGTGCTATAATTATCCCCATTTTTGCAGATGAAGAAAGTGAGTCATGGAGAGATGAGGTCATAAGCCAGTAAATGATGGAGCTGATCAAACTTAAAATCTGTCTGAGTCTAGAGCTCATGCCCTTCATTACTCTACTAGTCGGTTGAGGCAGACAAATCTGAGATAGGGACTAATTTTAAGATCTTGTTTGTTCAGAGTACCTTGTGCACATCACCTTACCAACTTCATTAAAGTCAATGCAGGTGCATTCTGCTCATAGAACCAGTGGGTGTTACATTGTCATTATTATTAGAGGTGGTTTTTAGCATTTCTATGGTACTTAATTCTTGCAAATTGCTATCTAGTTTATTTTCGTAATGAAGATTCACAAGTACAATGAAATAAATAGTATATTTATACATTTGTGTATATTTACATTGTTGGTAAGTGTAGAAAGAAAAACCATAGCTGGTTACCGAGACCCAGTAAGTAAGGTAACAAACGTAATTTATTTCTCAACCTGCCCCCTATAGTTGAGTACCCTTATTTTCCTTGACATCCCTAAAGACTCTACCATTCTATCATTCTAAACAAAGATAAAAGATAAAACCAATAGATCAAGCAATCAGTAAACAAATATTGCTTGATGACAAACAATGCATTAGAAATTAAATTTAATATTGGGTGAAATCTATTTGGTATTTTCTTTAGTGCATATTTCATTATAATTAGGCTTCTGTTTGGATACTATCAGTATTTTCCTTGCTCAATACCCTTGCTCATTACTTGCCATGCAGACCCTTGAAAATATTCAATTAATAAATAAATAAGTGCCTGAGCAAGAATCTTTCTCACATTTATTCTCCTTGTGTTCGGCTATAAGAGATTCCAATGCCATGTCAAGCAGCTGTCCTTCACTTCTACCCAAGGACAGACATTTCACTGAACTTTTAGTATCAGATGCCTTTACAGGGCATCACCTTTAAAGTGCAAACAGGCATGCAGGATGAGTTTAGAATCCAAGTTCCACTTTGCTATTGCTATATTTTTATTTCTGCATGCAGCATTTTGGTGGTATTTGATTAAACTAAGTGCCTGAACTGGAGAAATTGCCAAATTGCAAAAACTTATGTTGATCCAATAAACTACAGTAAGTAACGGAAGTCCCACAATTAAACAAAAATACCCTCAAAATCATATACCATCATTGAACAAAATATACACAATCATTATCTCAAGTGCTACACATTTCTGTTGGGAATAATTGGATTCTGACTTGGAAATAGCCTGACTTTAAATAGAGCATTGAAAATGTTGCCTTTCCAAACCCTCAGCCTTGAATTACCAGGGTGCTGAACTGGGGGAGTTCAGACCTTTACAATTAAGTAAAATACTTCTGAGGAATATCATCAACTTCCATATAAGTCCCAGGAATAATTGCAGACTTTCATTTTCTATCTTTTATTTCTGTCTTGATAGAGCTTTTAGAGCCTATGAAGATACAATTCTGGGCAAAAAGAAAACAAAAAGAAAGAGAACAGGTTTCTACTGTCCAAATACTTAAGAAAAAATGAAAACAGTTTTTCAGTATTTCAAGTTTTAAAATAAGAGTGGCATGAAAATTTAATATGTATTCTTTGAGAACTAAAAAACTTCAAGCTAATCAAATAATCTTCCAGTAAAATATATATATAGTCAATTAGAAATAAAAAGTAAAATTACTTACCCTGAAAATTTCTTCTGATTTCTGGAGATTGTGTAGTTTAGCACCTCAGTGGCTTCAGCCATTTACTGACAGCAGAAGGCAAAGAAAACTTTGCCTTTCCCAGGACACACAAACTATGGAAATAAACAGAAAGAAAAACCCATTTTTTGCCTCTCAGGTGAAGCTGTGTGCTGCTCTTTCAGCTTTCTTGTTAGACCTTACTGCATGTTTCATAGCTGCTTTCCAGTGCATCTGTTTCCCCCAGAGAATGTGAGAGGGACCCCAACTGAACGTTGTTTGGGTCAGCCGCTCAAAGCTCTGTCCTTGGTGCTGAAAGAGAGATGGAGTAGGCTTAAGCAGGATCCGTTTTCTACCTCGCGCTCCTCTTTCCCCTCGGTGTCTCTGTCTGCTTCGGTACTGTGCTTTTTAGTGCATGGTATTTTCCCCTCAGTGCTCTTTTTAATCTCAGTCTTTTCACTTTCTTTACCTTTATGCTTTCATTTCTCTAGAATAACTCACAGCGTCTTCTGTTTAATTGCCTTTCCAGCTTCCGGTGGATGTAAAGATGATTTGTTCCAAAGAAGGGACAGATCAACAAATTAATACCACAAGTAGTTAATGGAAATGAGTACAATTTAAAACACAATTGACAGAATAATTGGACTTGGAGGTGTATGCCTGTATGGGAAAAGAAGGCTAAAGGAAATATATTGCAGTGGAAGCAAAACTGAGGCATGGAGTATATAACTAGTGATAAAGATGAATAAGCCTATTCTGTGAGAAATATTAAATTTTTATTTAACAGCATTTCTTACTTTCAGGGAACTTTACAAACATTTGCCAATTTATTCTTACTGCTCCTCTGTGATCTATGTAGAATTTATTTGTTTTAGCCTAGCTGTAGAACAGGCTAAAACGAGATACAATCAAGGGCAATGTCGGTGGAAGTCAATACTAAAACAGACAATCTTAATCCATGCTCACCTGCTCATGTAACATCTTTTACCATGGAATCCTGGTAAAATTACTATCCCCTGTTCTCTTGTTTTAAATTTCTTCTCTTACCTTCAGACAAGGCAGTGATTCTTTCACTATTTTCTCTGCCAACTGTGGATGAGCTTGGCAGCTGAGATGCCTACTATCCTAAGGAAGCTAGTCCTCATTTGATTATGATGGAGACCTCTGCTGGCTGAGAAAGAGGCAGCAGCAGCAGGGAGGTTCAAGTGCTATCAGTTACTATAGCCAACATTTATTGAGCATGTACTATTATCCAATCATTTAAATGCACTGGTTCTTTTAATCCTTTCAATAATTCTGTAAGATACTGTTTTTACCTTCCTTAATTGATAAATAGGGAAACTGAGGATCAGGGAAGTTAACATAATTTCTGGAGGTCACACAGATAACAAATGGAGCCAAGCTTTGGATCTAGACATCTTCATCCTTTTAACCACTTTGATATAATTCCTCCAAAGGTAAAATATTTATATTTCTCCGGAAACTGATGACATTTCAGAAAGAATAACAATTAGAATGACAATAATAGTGATATCAATACAATATATGTGTGGTGACTTATTTAGAAGGTCTTTTCCAATTCATTTTCTTGTCTACATCTTATATCAATCCTCATGATGCCTATTTTTATAAAGCCTATTATGAACTGAATTGTGTGCCTCCAAATTCATATGCCAAAGTCTTAACCTTAGAATAAGACTATGTGAAATTAAGATCTTTATGGCATTTACAAAGTTAAAATGCTTGGGGGCATGTCCTATTGCAGTACCACTGATACTCTTATGAGAAGAGGAAGAGATACCAGGAATGCACAGAGGAAAGGCCACATGAGGACATAGAAAGATGGTCTGTCTGTGAGTCAAGGAAAGGCAACTCAGGAAGAACCAAACCTGCCAACATGTTGATCTTGAACTTCAAGCCTCCAGAGCTGAGAAAATAAAATTCTCTTATTTAATCCATCGAATCTGTGGATGGCTTGAGCAAGTATTTTGTTCCCATGGTATCTGGTTGTGGTAGCCCTATCAAACTAATACAGAGGCTTAGAGAGTTAGGTGTCATATCCAAGGCTGGTAATGATTTACTGGGCATAAATGTATTAGTAAAGGGCATAACTGTATTGAGAGTGGAGCTCCCCAGCTTGAGTGTGAACCCTTAGAATCTTCTTCCCTTAATTACGGGACCAAGACAATATGCTTGGCTAAAACTTGTCTGATATAAACAAGCAGGGAGTAACTGGAGGGTAGGGTGCAAGAGAAGTGAAGCAGAAGCGTTCCAAAGAGTTCAGAGCCTCGTTCCGATCATGTTCAGCATCATGGTTCCTGTATCCTATGTTCATTTTCTTTAAAGTCTGAAAATATTGTGCCTAATGATAATGCTTTCCTGATAATGTTAATGTAGTAGGAAAGGCTCTATTTCTAGACTTTCTGTGTTGAGAATGCACAGTGTATCCAGGCAGAGCAGCTATAAATGCTCACAAGATTTCCCCCAGCATTTTTGTAGTGACTTTCTTTGCAAAGTTCAGAGGAAGATAAAGAGGGATAAAGGCTCTTCTTATTCTATGTGGAAGCACCAGGGAGGGAAATTAACTGACATACCCTAATTCATGTACATTTAGGCAGCCATCTTAGGTGCACTCAGCTCTCTCTCCTGTAGACTCCCCAACTCCTTGGGAGAGAAGAGATCGATACAGGAAATAGAAGGGGAGATGGTGAATGAGAAGATCCTTTCTCTTAGTACCTCTGGGTAGGTGAAGATCAGTAATTGCTTCTTTTAGCTTGGTACTGTTCATTCATACTGTACAGAACAGGTTTAATTCTTTTAAGTAAATGTAGCTCTTATTCATGATTGGCATTGAAGATTTTGAGATCTGCCTTCTGGGAAGAACTCCAGAACGCCTACAGAACAGACGTGTCTGGGAAGAAATCAAGAAAATACAGATCCTTTCCCCTCATTTTTCCTCCAGGAACCCAATTCAATAGCATGATCGGGACATTCTCATGTACCTGCCAATGGTTACTTCATCCAGGAAGTCTTTAACTTTGGAAACCTGAAGTGCAAAAGTAGTGGGATTCTGATACATAGGGAGGCTTGGTGATTTTGTTTGAAAGGAAATTGGTGTAAAATTTGTGGTGGAAATATCCTCCTCTGGTCTGTGAAATGTTGCTTGTTAGAAAAAATTTTAGAGCATTGTTGGAGCAACCATTGAGTACAACATGACTTTCTCATACCTACTCAAATCTCTGCAGAGCTCACATTCACCAGGATGGCCTGGAGACCGATGGAAGCAGTGTTACGAGGCAATTTGCAGGACCCTATATGAACACAGGTACACTTTGTTTCCATGTATCATTGTAACTAGCCTTTCTCACTGGGAAGTGGAAGGTTACCGCCATGATAGTAAATTTCAGGGATACTGAGTTAGTCTGAAGAGCACCCTCTCAGTATGTTTTTCACCGAAGTCATCTCAAGTTTTAAGAAAGCAAATGTTAGTTGGCAAGTTTTCAGTGAGTGAATGAGGCAGTTTGGTTTCTTCTTCCCGACTCTAGATCCCATCTCTTTCTAATGAGGTCTTGTGATAGACCAGAACTGCCTGCAAAAGTCTTATGCATTAAATTCAAATTCATTCTTCTGTTGTAATACAGTTCTTGAAGGAAAAGAAACTCAAATATTGTCCAGGCCCAGGCACCAAATGCACCTCCTTTCTACCAGAGAACGGCAGCAAATAACAGAAGGTGGCTTCTCAATCAGGTTTGTACCCACTCTACTCTTCTATAGCAGTTAAAGGAAGAAAATGAATAAACGGTATTTGTCTTTAAAAGTACATCTCCTTTTCTGTGTGCTTGCATTTTACCTACTTTTTCTACTTTCATCATCATTTTCAAACTATTTTCTCCTGTTTTTACTACCGTCCATCCGTAATCTTTTCTTCTTCTAACTTTTCCTCCATTTCTTCTAATCTGTTTCATGTTTGTTTTCTTCTTCCCCAAAATACACATAAATGGGAATGAGGATGGGCTGGAATTAAAGAATTTTGTATTTTAATTGATTTATCATTTGTTTCAAAATGATTTGAGGTTAATAGGTATGACAGTCTGTAAATTCATTTATTTATTTTTATGTTACAGGGGATTGAACCCAAGGGTGTGCCACTACTGAGCTATATCTGTAACACCCTCTTTCCTTTAAGAGAGAGAGAGAGAGTGAGAAAGAGAGAATCAATTTTATTTAGTTTTTTTAAAAAACATATTTTTTTTTAAAGAGAATCAATTTTATTTAGTTCTTCATGTGACTTTTGTTTCATACATGGTGCTGCGGTTTGAACCCAGGTCATTGCACATGCCAGGCAAATGCTGTGACTGCTGAGCCACTGCTCCAGTCCCTTTTATTTAGTTTTCAATGTAGCTTTCGTTGCTCCAACATTTCATTGTGTATGTGGTGCAGGGATCGAACCCACATCCTCATGCATGCCATAACAGCTGAGCCACCACTCCAACCCCTCCCCAGCCCTTTTTATTTTGAGATGAGGAACTCACTAAGTTGCAGAGGCTGACTTTGAACTTGTGATCTTCTTCTTTTATTTTTTTTGAGAGAAAAGGACAGTGAGTGAGAGAGAAAGAGAAAGAGAAAGAAATCAATTACATTTAGTTTCTCATCTGGTTTTCATTGCTCACTTCATTGAGCATGTGATGCTGGAGTTGGAACCCGCATTCTCACACAAGCCAAGCAAGCGCCGCAATTGCTGAGCCACCGTTCCAGCCCCTACAGTTCGTATTTTAAAAAGGTGACCCTAG
>PVKS010012169.1:39453-54666 GCA_004027875.1 Aplodontia rufa | reverse complement strand
AGATAAGATGTAATGCTTTACAATCTAATACCTTTTTTTAGAGTTATAAAGGGAAAGGGAAGGGAGGGATAAGGGAGGGTAATTGGGGGGGGCACTCCTGGGGATAATTGCAATATCCAGAATATTTACACATTTTATACACATTTTATATTATTTTGTTAAAATCTTGTAAGGTTGTTCAAAAATAAAAAAAAAAGAAGTGATGCAATATGACCAACTTTGATTTGCCCTAGAAATTCAAAATTGCCTTAACATTCGAGAATCGTTCAAAGTAATTCAGCATATTTACTGAATATTAGGATAATCTTCACAATGGCAAATGAGACATCTGATAAAAATCAGCATCCTATCAAGATAAATATTAGGCAACAACTGGGAAAATGAAGCATAACGTTTCATGGTGAGTCATTAAAACAAACTTTTTCTTTTGAGACAGGGGATGGACAAAAATGCCACCATTATTACTTTTATCCAACATTGCACTGGAGATCTTTTTTCTTTTTTCTTCTTTTTTTTTTCAGGGCTAAGGATGGAACTTGGGGCCTTGTGCATGCTAGGCAAACGCTCTGCCACTGAGCTAAATCCCCAACCCCTGCACTGGAGATCACAGCCAGTGCAGTAAAGCAAAACCCAAATAAAATGCAAAAGAATTAGAAGAAAGAAATCAAACTGTCCTTATTCAGATGATGTGGCTATGCATAGAAAAGTCCAAAAATTCCTCCAATTATCAGGATTAATGAAGATGTAGCACATTTACCTGATCCAAAATCAATACACCAAAATCAACTGTGTAAACACAGTTCTGTGTCTACCTGGGCAGTGACTATGCACTTTGCTTAATAAGATGGCTTATTAAGATGTAGGTTCATGTTTTGAACACTTTTTTATTAATGCTTCCCCATCTCTAGAACCCTGGAGGCATCATACGCTTCCTAAGAGGACCTTCCAGAGTCAAGCACTCAGGTAGCACACATGCCTGAGAAGCAGCCGTACACTCACATAAAAACATATGAAGCCTTCTTTAACGGACACCTTTGGTATTACTTCCTGTATGCTTGCAATCTGGGTTCATTCCACTCTCATTTTACTGTTTAAGTTTCTTCAAAGCAACAGTTTCCTTTATGTCATTTACAATACACCACACAAACGTATGACAGGAGCTATTTTTCTGCCGAAGCACACCACTTCTCTCCTAGGTATTTCACCTTCAAATAGACATTTACTGAACAGCTCTGCGTTCCTAGCTTTCAGTCAGAGATCTGTGTATTTTACTTCCCCCTGGATGCACTGATATACACATAAGCCTTTCCCCAAAGGAAAGGTTCTTTCAGAAGGAAAGAATGATTGGAGGAAACCTCCTTTACAAGTCATTGTCAATACATCTGAAATGTTTCCTTAAAGACAAAGTATAACAATTGCTTGTCATCCTCTAGTGAATAGATGGAAACAGGTTGGAAACAAATTTGTAGGCAAAAACAAATACTGCTTGATTCACTTCTTATTAGTTGCATTGAACATTGTTAAAACCCCATTGGAAGCCCACAGAGCCATTAGCAGAGGTGGCAGTCTCCATGTCACCATCCTTGGGCCTAAAAGCAGAATTGAAAGCAATACCAGGCCTCATGTAGAGATTCGGTTCAAATCTCTGGCAGAACTCCCATGCTCCCAGGGTACGTGCTTCCTCTCACAAAAACATCATGTGCTTGAAATGCCTAAACCACTTTTCCTCTAAAAGACACCTTCCCCTTCTGCATGGTTACTGTAATAGCAGATATTATATGTTCATTAGAAATTAAAAACACAAAACACTGACATTCTTTGCCTTACCTGTTATGACACAAGAACACATAAATGTGCCTGTCAAGTAACAAAAGTATTTTGTTAAATATCCCAAAACTAATCTGTTATTATTCTGCCTATCAAGGGGAGAAAAATCGGAAAACACAAATTCATATCATTTTCTGTTAACCAACTAAAAATAGAGGGCAAAATGCAATTCCACTAGAAAAGAAAAATGAATACGTACTTGAAAACCATCACATTCTCTAAAGGTCTAGCTTTTGGAAACTGTAACCCTGTCATTAAATTATTTCCACAAATCCATTCACACAGTCATGTGCTAAGGCTAAGAGGAGGAGGAAAGATCATTTTTTTCTCCAAATTTGGTATCCAGCTTTCTAAAAAAAGACAAAGGCACATTTTATCATCCTGGAAAAAGTGACTTCAGTGAAGCAGATAAAGTGTCTAATAAGGCCTAATTATCTCATGTTGTGATTCTTTTTAAATCACTTTTAACCTCAGGAAGAATTTTAATTATCTTGTATAATAAAGTCTTTCCTTATTTCACCTCCTCTAGGAGAAAAACATATTAAACCTTATTTTTGTCAAAAGATAAGGGCAATATTAAGTTTAAATTGATGTCATTATGAAATATTTGATATCAGGATTACAAATTTCAACCTCCATAATTATGTGATTGGTCACAAAAAGAGTATCATTCCTCCACCAAGTCCTAGAAAGAGGCCATGAGAGCTATCAGCATGCATGCGATACGCCAGGGACAACGAGGAGAGAGAGAAATGTGTTCTTGCTATTCTAGCAGAGTCTTGTGATTGCAAGGTTAAACTGTTAAGGCAGTTAGGGAGGTACTTTTTAATATGATTTCAAAAAGTTTTCTCCTCATTATCAACTCTTTAATAAACACTTCAAAGTTTCTGTGAGCTTCTCCATTGGGAAAAATATTAATTCTTGAGACTTCTTCCCAAATACAAGTCGAGTTCTTTCTTTGAGATTCAAGAACTCAAAGACAAAAACTTTGTCTTTCCATATGCAGATATGGAAAGACAAAGTTTCCCTTCCTTGTTTTCTCAGTTCTCCTACAAATGCATTCTCTCCATACTTGTCACAGAAGCTCCATCTTGCACTGGGATTCTGGCATGAGGCGCAGCCTCTTCAACCTAGCCAGGGTCTCTGAATCAAGTTTCTCATCTATCCCTCTCTTCTTCGTTTCTGTACTACATAAAATAACAAAAGTAGTCAGCATAAACTAGAGTGCTAGGCATTTTCCAATACATCTCACTGAATTTTCTCAACCTTACACCAACTAATCTGTGGCGAGGTCCAGGGGCTTCCGTAATGTTACACAGCTGGTGAGTGTTAGAATCTGAATGTGCCTCTATATGAAGGCACACCATTCACTTAACGATCACATCCACTGTCCCATGGGTTTTTTTTATCCTAACAGAGAAGAAGTAGATATTTTCACACCTTATATAAGAATACTATTTGGATATTCATGATGCCCTGATGGCATTTTTCATACACCTATGTTTTTGCTTATGTAATTGCTTATGACCCTAACCCTAGAACTAGTTGTGTGTAAATCTTTATAGCAGAGCACTGCATAATAAACTCCACATTAAAATTTATGCTACCGAGGATTACATATGTACAGAATTCAATTGCATTGTATTTGACTTACCGGAACTCAAATTCCCTTTGACTTACTACAATAGAAGTTTATGACTTTGTCTGGTAAAATCCTACCAGTAGAGTATAGGGCTTAACTGGAAGAATGGTTGGCTTCTGCATTTAGACAGCAGATGGACATAGGCTCTGACATCTTGCAAAAAAACCTGCAACCTGGAGCCCTGAAAAGGAGAAGTAGGGGACTATGGGAGAAGATTTTCTAGGCCATAAAGGAAAAGGAAAAGATTAGGTGAACGGTTAGTGAGACCCTTAGGTATACAGAACACTACAAAGCACTTGATATAATTAAAATTAGAAGAGTTAGTTATGAGAATTTCTATGGCATGCATTGAAACTTCATTTCTTTTATTAATTTTTAATATCTTTTCAATTACTGTTGTTTGTATCTTTGTAAAGTCCTTTAAATACTTTCTTAAAAAGATGGCGGAATTTATTCACTTAATAAATACCCTATGGAACCAAACAATAATAATTTAAGATTAGCTAACATTTATACAGCACTTATTATGTGCCAGGTACTATCCTAAGTATTTTATACATGCTGAGTCATTTAATAAAACCATGCATGGCTAGTCCATCTATTAGTCATAAGCAAATAACCCTGCTTTAAACTGTCTTATGCAGTTTTTCTCCAGGAAGGCTAAATCATTGCCTTGTTATCTTTTTTAAACTGCTAACTCAATGAAGAAAGCACATTTTCTATCCTCAGTCAATACCAAGGTAAACTTGAGCCAAACATACATACATAATTTCCTAAACACAGGTTGCAGGGCCCCTATCCCACCAGAGTTTAGGATTCAGTAGGTCTGGGATGAGGCCCAAGAATTTGCAGTTTCCCTAGGCCAACCTGATGCTGTTGATAGAGATAAAAGAACTTAGTTTCCGAAGGCATGATAAAATCCTACTTAAAGAAAAGGGATCCGTAGAGTCATTAGAGAATGCACAAGAATAGATTGCAAAAATGGGTTCAATTCTGATTTTGATGAGAATCAGAAACAATATCACAGGATATTCACCAGAACATGGTTTCCGAAAGTCATGTCAGCAAACAGGACTTCAGCAGAAATCATATCACAAGGGGCGTGTATCTCTGTGCACAGTAAAATGATGCTCTACTCTGTTAGTGATCTTGATGAGGCTTCCTAGACCCCTTCAGAAAAAGAAAATTACAGGGATATCTAGGGAAGCACAATGTTAACAGTAACTTAATCTGGAAAAAGAAAGAAGATGGCATGCAGGAAGACGTCTCACTCAGTTAATCTCTGGCCAGGAGGAAGAGACATCAGAAAAATCAAGAGAGATCAGGGTCTCTGGAAGCAACACATTCCCTAGCTCACCTGCAAATGGGATAGACACAACAGAATAGGAACACCATCCCTCAGCTCTGGGCTGAGGTCCAACTTTGTAATTTGAGAACTGACCAGAACATGAGAATGAGGTGGGTGGCCCATTACTCTTCCTCCTTGGGTAATATTGCTTAGGATCCTTTTAGTGCCAGAGTCAATTTCAGGGACCCTACAGAACAAGATTACATCTAGGGACTTTTAAGTTCCAACTGTGGATAAGGTTTGCAGGACAATTTTCTAAAATGAATTGTTACATGTTTTGGTCTCTGTTTCTGAGTCTCACTGCCTTTGTGAGACTGGCGATTTTAAAAGTCCTGCTTTCACCATAAATGAGCAACTTGATTCTATCTTTCATGCCAGGAAAGAGACTGCTATTAGTATACTGAGACCTGATCTTCCCTATTCCTCTAAGATTGGGTTGCTGGGGAAGGATGATCAGCTTTCCTCTCCTCCGTTCCTGCCATCTAAAAGGACGGAGAAGGGGATAAGTGTCACTGGTAGCAGCACAGGGGACAGCACATGGGAGCTTAAAGATGTTACTTGCTTTAGGAAAAGAATTTGTTCTACGAGAGTGACTGAGTATCTTTATTCCATCAACCATTTTGTATTGAAAAAGAAAGTTCAGAGCACAATCTGTGAGATGGCAAGGAGGAAAGAGTCTATTCTAGCAATTCTGCCAATGCTAATTCATTGATCCCTTCAGCAAATGTTTTTTTGAAGATCACTGTACACCAGCACAATGCTGGACTCTGGGGACACAAGGAGGAAAGGAGACACACAGTTCATCCCCTCAGGTACTTTATATTCCAGAAGGAAGACCAGGTACAGCTACATGCATTATTAATTACGATTGCAGTAGCCTTGCCGAGCCGCACTACAGCTTGCAGAACTGACCTGGGCATGGGATCAGAGAAAGCTTCCCAGTGGAACTGACACTTAAACCAAGTTATGAAGGATGGGTTAAGGTCTCTGAGAAGAGGGTTTCAGGTGGAGGAAAGCCTTATTTGAAGGCACAAAAGTGGTAGCAAGCATGGCTCACTGGAAGAACTAGCAGAAAGCTGTTGTAAAGGCATTGAAGGGAGAAGGGCAAATAGCAAGAGCTGGGATTTCTGGACCCTTCACATGGGGCAATCACTGCCAAGATAACAACATGGAGAACTTTGTCCAAACTAATCAAAGAGCCACCCTCCAACTACCTTTTCGAATCCGAAGCATCTCATATAGAGCTTAGCAGAGGAAGGTGCTCAATGAATGTAGGTTGAATAATGAATAAATTAATCAAAATGTAAGCATGTGTATAAAATCCATCTTTCACACATTAGGGTCTGTGCTTTGGTCCATTTGCTGCAATATTGTGAGATCATATAAGTGTCCGGGTTCCCTGAATTTGAAAAGGCAGCCTAAAATAATTACTGTATTCTGAGCCACTATTCCATCAAATTAATTCCCAGTGCAGCATGTGCATGCTTATCAAGCTTTTCTGGTTTTCTGTCCAACAGAAATTAGTATTTTCAAAAGACATATGGGAGCATTGATATCATATCAAATATCTGAAATTTTTATTTAGAAAAGCTAGGAAAAAGAATATGAGAAGCAGCTGAAAACAATATGGACAATGGAAGGAAAGACTCCTTCCCCACAAAATTTTTCCCCTCTTCCATCCCTTACTCTGAAGGCATTAAGCCAAAACTTCAGAATATAAAATCAAGAAGCACTTTTTGGGCAGTTGATGCTTTTGCATTCATTCAAACTGCACTCTGCTACTACACATTTGGCACTGTGCTAAAGAACAGAAAAGCAAAGTTGAAGGTAACACCTTCTTTCCTGTTCAGATCATTTCATAGAATACATAGACAATACATAAAAATGCGTTCACAGGAGAGAAGGGTTTGGACACTGTGAAAATAAAGAGCACTTAAAAAGCAACAATCAATTCTACCTGGGGTAGAGTGGAGGGGAGCCCACAGAATATGGAGTGGGGGAAGATTTGGACAACAAGGGCTCATAGAAGAGAGTCCAACGTTTTATTTAGAATCTTGAAAGTGTGCACCACACAAACAAGGGACACAGAGAGGTAACATTCTGGGAACAGGAAATAACCAGGGCAAATGCATAGAGATAGAAGTAGCTTGCAATGAGCCAAGAACTGCGCTTAGTGTGGTGCAGAAGAGTCCAGGGTCCAAGGTAGAACAGGAATGAGTCTGGTCCTAGGCATCCTGAATTGATAAAAGGGCAGGTATTATAAGCTCTTAGGCAGGGAAATGATAAAGAAAAGCATTTTATTTCAAAAATAATCTCTGGTAGCAGTTTAAAAAGTGGATCAGATGAGAGATAAGACTGGGCAAGAAACGTTACACAGGTAGAACAGACACACAGTAGGTTAACTTCCTGAAAACCCAAAATCAGATAGTTCTGTGACTTTTTTTCTATCAGCACAATTGTACCTTCATGCTACAGCTTGGATCTTGAATGTCCCTCAGAGATCCATACATTTAAGAGCTGGTCCCCAGACTGTGGTACTATTGGAACCAACCTTAAGGCCTGATCTAGTGAGAAGAAGTTAGCTCATTGCAGGCATGTCCATGAAGGGGATAAGCAGACCACTGCCCCTCCTCTTCCTTACTTACTTCCTTTCTTTACTTCCTAGACACTCACTGTGAGGTAAGAATCTTCCTCCACCATGTATGTCCACAGACCAACTGATCATGGATGAAATCCTCCAAAACTGAAGGCCAAACTAAAGCTTTGTATTAGGGTTCTCTAGAGGAATAGAATCAACAGGATATATATGAAAGGATTTATCAGATTGGCTTACAAAGCCAGAGGCTGGATGGTCCCACAGTGGCCACCTGCAGGCTGGAGAGCTGGGGAAACCAGTAGCTGTGCAGTCCAGGATGCTGAAGCGCCCAGAAAAGTGGGGGATCAAGGATGTTATCGCAGTCCAGACTGAAAGCCTGGAAACTCCCTGCAGAATCACTGGGCAGAGTCAGCGTGGGAAGGGGGAAGGAGCTGGAGTCTGAACTCCAGAAGTAATCAAGAACCTATTCAAAAAGAATCGGACTTGCATCTGCTGCTCCTTCCGGGTTGTTCCGGCTTTTAGTCCATCCAAGCCTCCAACCAACTGAACGGTGTTGCCCACACTTACGGTAGGTCTCTTCTTTCTATTGGCTATCTCACATGACAATCATTCCTAGAAACACCCTCATTGACACAACCAGAAAACTCTCAATCTTACGTGCCTCTTAAGCTAACCAAATTGCCAGTTCAGATTAACCATTACAGCTTTCCTCCTTACAAGTTTTTATCTTGGGGATTTTGTTCAGTAATGGAAATCTGACCAATAATCTTTGCATAAAACTATACAAAGTTACCATTGGTTAAACTAAGATGACATCTAACCAGCACACCTAATTTTATAGGGTGTCTGAGATCCAGAGGAGATAAAGTTCATGCAAACAAATGTCAGGTGTCCTCAATTTCGTCTACCCCACCTATCTCTTCATCTCTTCCCACTTTACTAATCAGTGACCAACTATCAAATATTGCTACTAGGATGCCATTTCAAGGAACCGAACAATAACTTCTTTGGGTTATTTTGTGTGTGTGTGAAAGAAGGAGAGAGGGAGAGAGAGAGAGAAAGAGAGAGAGAGAGAGAGAATCAATTTTACTTAGTTTTTCATGTAGCTTTCATTGCTCTGACACTTCATTGTTTATGTGGTGCTGGGGTTCAAACCCCCATCCTCACACATGCCAAGCATGCGCTATAACTGCTGAGCCACCACTCCAGCCCCAATAACTTCTTTATAAGACAATTCTTGACTTCATTTTATATTCTGTGCTTTCAGATGTTTATGTATCATATTATGCCTGTCCATAATTATAAAAGAAAAAAACAGCTAACACAGCTAATTTCTGTAAGACCCATTGAAATATAAACAGTATGAAAGACAATGATCATTAATAATTACAACTCTACTTCACATTCATTTTATCATGCAAAGGGAGTCTTGTGTTCCTTCAAAATTATGGGTCTCTGTTTGAAATCCTGCTCTGCTACTTGCTAGTCATATGGTCTTTGGTTATGTGCCTCTCTATGCTTTGACCAAAGAGGCATAATAAAACCTATATAATAGGGTTTCAAAAGTCTTAAATGGGAGAATGAACTAGAACTGTGTTCAGTACATGGTATATACAGTCATGACCTGTATAACAAAATTTCAATAATTACAGACTGCGTATATAGTCATGGTTCCACAAGATTATATCACCTAGTGACTTTGTAGCCATCTTAGGTTTTTAAGCACACTCTGTGATGTTCACAAAATGACAAAATTGCCTAACAATACATTACTCTTAACTAACCCCATCATTAAGTGGCTCAAGACTGTACTATATAGTGCTGGTATTGTAAAAAGTAGAAATAAAGTGGTTCAACTAGTCATGATGTACTTCAAAAAAGGGCTCTAACATAGACAGGGCCTGGTTCTTATTGTACGGTAGCACAGAGGTTAATCTATAGCTGTTTTCAACTTCCACAAGTCTACGAGTTCATTCTACATATCAAGTCAAGTTACATATTTGAATCAAATTATTCTCTGATACTTCGCATTATTTTCAGATTCTCTTCTGGTTTTTTTACTCTTTTCTCTCAAGAAACAGTGAGGCATCATTTAAAAAAAATAGTACTAAACTTGCCTGAAAATAACACAAACCTTGCTGAATATTTATTTAGATGCAGGTGAAGTTCTCCAAATAGTGAGAAACCCATCCTTTCATCTCCTAAACCTACAGTTAAATGCCAGCTTTTATTCTTCTAACAAGATGCATCCACCCATTCAACAACACAGATGTAGTGAGGACATACCATGTGGTGAACACTTTGTTAGGTCCTGGTAATACAGAGGCATTAGCCTTACTCAAGGGAATCACCGCTATAAAGGAAATTTGTTCCCTGCCCTCCTATCTATAGACTACCTACTGCAGCCAGGCTGCATTCTCCAGAATGGTGAAGGGAACCAACATCCTGCCCTCATGGAACAACATACCTGGTGAGAGAAACAAAAAATAAATAGACAAAGCAGATCATGCATACAAATGTAGAAAAAGCTTTGAGGAACAGGTTAAAATTATACAACTTCACCCATCAAGAGAGGAAGTTTGTGTAATAAGGTGAGTAAGGAAAGCCACCACGAGAAGGTACTGACTAAGCAGAGACTAGTTTAGGAGCTTGTCATCCATGAGACATCCCAGTTGTCTCATGATGGGAATAATTTAACTAGTTCAAGTAGCAGAAAGTAGCCCAGTGAGGTTGTAGTGAAGGCAGGTTAACATCAGATGACACTACAGAGATAGGCAGGGGCAACATCATGTAGGGTGTTATGAACCACGGCCAACAATGTGTGTACATGGCACTTTTAATGCCACAGGAAATCACTAAAGGAGTTAAAGAAGTGATGTGCAATTTATTTTTTTCCTAATGAATGCTGAGTTAGAAATGAATTGGAAGATTAAACAGCAACATCGATGGAGTTGGGGAAAGAGAGGGGATGATTAGGCAGCCCATTCAATAATCTACTAAAGAGCCATCTTAGGTTTTTAAGCACACTCTGTGATGTTCACAAAATGACAAAATTGCCTAACAATACATTACTCTTAACTAACCCCATCATTAAGTGCTCAAGACTGTACTATATAGTGCTGGTATTGTAAAAAGTAGAAATGGCATAATGTGAAGGTGGCATGCAGTTGGACAGAGCAAGAGGGTTCTGCTTCATTTGAAAGTAGAACTGTGTTCTCCCTGATGAATTACCATTATAAGATGAGGAACAGGGAAGAATCAAGGATGATGCCCATATTTGTGACTCAAGGAAAAAGGTGTCAAGAGATAGGGAAAGACTGGAGAGATGCTAGTTTCACAACGGAAAATCTGTTCAATTTTATTGATCTTATACAGAGACATCTTCCTACAAATAATTATCTTACTATAAATTAAATTCTAGGTGAGTTACATACTCTCAATCTGGAAGACTATTTTTATGAGCTACACTGACTCATTGGATTAAATATAACTTTCCTCTCTGGACAACAGCCATCTAGTATTAAATGTGCCTGATAGAGTAAATCTAGGAATTGATAATATATCAAAGAAATTTCATCTCCTCTCTTCTCATCCCAGCTAATGAAGACCATGCAAGATGCAGTTGAAAGCCAGACATGGTGGTGAATAACTATAATCTCAGTGACTCAGGACACTGATGTGGGAGGATCACAAGTTCGAGGCTAGCCTCGACAACTTAGGGTGACTCTCAACAACTTAACAAGAACCGGTGTCAAAATAATAAGTAAAAAGGACTGGGGATGTAGGTCAGTGGTAAAGTGCCTCTGGGTTTAATCCCCAGTACTGAAAAAAGAAAGAGAGAGAGAATGCAGTTGTATCCTTAATGAATTTCATGTTACAAAATTTAATAAATGGTTACTAAGATTTTGGTGTACCTTTGTGTTTAATTAATGAGGTTACCCTAAGGATTAGCCTGACTGCAGGCAGAGTCAAGGCGATCCAAATGAGAAGTCTGTCGGTCATGGTACTTCAAATTCTCCCAGGTGATTACTGGATCAGAGATGGGTATATAACTTAATCCTAGCCAATTCAAAATGACAGAAAATCCATTTTTGGGCTTTGAGGAACACATTCCTGGATCCTAAAAAGGAAACACGAGAAGACACAGTCCTTTCTTTGTGCCATGGACATTGATATATCTGGGATTCCTGCCACCATCTTGCTCAGAGCCTAAGGAGGAAGACAACACACAGAGGAGAGCAAACCAAAAATGCACACAAGCCCAACAGAAGCCCCTCATGCTTCCCTGGAGTCCAGCCCACGCCTCAGCTTCCCCTTACACGTGGTGAAGTTCCTCAGTGCTAAGACAATTAGAGGGCAGTTTTTCCCCTGCAGACAATACATGTATCCTTACTGATCTATCAGTCCCATGACTGGGGGAAATGATCAAATTATTGTACCCTCAAATCTAAGAAAAAAAAAAGAATCTTCTCAAGTGTTCTTCTATATTCTTGAAAGGCTACACATACCTAGGTTGTAACAAACATGCATGTTCTCTCAAGAGTTTTTGCCTATGGATCAAGGGGAACAGAGAAAATTTAATAAGAAAACTGTCAACAATCATAATATTTTAAATAAATTTTTTATGGATTGTAGAATAGTTTTCAAAAGAGAAGTGAAGGAAACCCACAAATTTCAGTTGTAAAAAGTGTGAAAATATAAAAGTAAGAACATATTGAAGATCATCCTTTAGTAAATTACCCTTGAAAAACAGAAAACTAAAAGAATCTACAATAAAAGTTTTTTTTTTCTTTTTCTATCCTGTCTCTTGATGTATGAGCTACCAAGTTAGATGAAAAGTGGAGTGGTGTGATTGAAGTTAAGAGGGGAAAACTATTTGGAGGACAACCTCTGAAGTTGTAAACAGCAGGGAATTGTTTAAGCATCAAAAAAAAAAAAGTCTTTGGATGGCAAGTTATGAAGAGAAAGGACTTTGTGGACTTTTTGGTCCCCAAATCCTGAAATGAGTAAGCACAAGATCAGGGAGAGATTAATAAGGATCACAAGATTAACAGAAGGTATTTTTAAACATCTTTCTTGTGCAGATGAACACTGAAGGCCGTGAAACAGAGAATGACCTAGACCAGAAATATCAATACACTCGGCTGGAAAAGAACATCTTCCCCTGTTTACACTGCACACATGACAGTGCACCTTGGGAACAGGCTCACTAGCTACCTGTGTGTGAGGAAACTCAGCTCGTTTTGCAGTGCCAGCTAGTCTCTTTTTCTGGTCATTCACAAAACTGTCAGCTGAGGTACAAAGATATGGTTGTCAGAACATTTTTTAAATATTTGACCCTTCAAAAACATAAAGTATATCAAATTTTCCATCATCTAGAAAGTGAATTAAACAGGTACCCGTTTTTTTCTTGAGATTAAAAAATAATAATTCAACTTATTCCTCTATTTCCTAACATTTGTTGTAACTACAATTTATCAGCAAATTTTAAACTAAATTTACTCAAACCCATATGAATTCTCACATGTATATAAACAAGAATGTGTTCATTAATATCTAAAACATGAAAAGAATAGAGCCACCCAGTCAAGAGAAATCTGATCTCTTAATAACTTTACAAATTTTCTCACTATAGGATCCCTTTAAATACTATGGTTCTGTGATGATTTTCTATAAACTTTTAATTTGCAAGCATTGATTTTATATACCATGTCACTGTTCTCTCCCAACTATATCCCCTTCAACATAGCACAAGGCTTTTTATGGTATGGAATATACTGTAAGATTTCCATTACTGTGCTACTGATTTTGTCCTTTAAAAAATGGCTAAAAACAGGGCTGGAGCAGTGGCTTGGCGGTTATGGCGCTTGCCCAGCATATATATGTATGTATGTGTATATATATATATATGGTGGCGATATACCAAGAGGTTGTCCCTACAGCTGGTAATAGATCAAGACACTTAGATTAGACTGAAAGCACCCTTCCTTTCTTTGAAAGGACAGCTGGTATCCAGTGATAGCTACAACCTCGAGGAGTCAGCTTTTACTCTTGACCAGAGTTCCAGGTAGCAGTGTCAGGCATGCAAAGAAGTTGGACTGATGGGGAGGTCATGCTCTGACACAGCGGTCATTAGACTCTATACCTGCACAGGAGTGTGACAAGAGCAAATACGCTGACCCTTTGTACCCAAGGTGGGGGACACCTACACCCTGAGGCCAGCAGGATGTCCAAAACCTTCACAGCTATGTTCAACAGAATGCAGCCGACCAGGGTCCTCAGTAGCACAGGGAGCAGTGGCAGCAGGATGAGAAGGCTGGAGCAGAGGCAGCCTGCATGTGTATCAGGAAAGCCCTTCAATATCTGATTTTTGAGGACATGTTTGGGAACACCATGAGGCCTCTCCTGTGAGGGCAGCTGTGAGGCCCACTGCTGTAGTTGCCCGTGAGAACGTCTACTGTGAAGATACCTGGGAGTCTCCCCTCTGAGGACTCCCATGAGGCCTTCGTCCATGAGAAAATTCATGGAAATATTGGGGGAAACTTTAAAGTATGCTCATTTATACAAAAAAAAAATGAGTGTGAGATCATGCAATAATTCTATGGAGTTAGGGCTTTTTCCGTTGTCATTCTCCTTTTCTGAAGTGTCCTTCCAGATAGGCAGATAGCTTCCTTTCTCCTCTGCTGTGGGTCTCTTCAAATATCACCTTATCAGGGAGCAGGACTTGACCACCCTCTTAAAATAATCATACACACACACACAGAGCCATTCAGTACCCCTACTTTAAGTTTTTCCACTGCAGTATTCTAACAGCATATCTGATGCAAAGCATTTTTTTTGCGGTTTGACTGTCTCTACTGGAAGCTCTACAAGCATGAGATTTATGCCTGGTTTGTTTAGTTGTATTCCCAGGTCTTAGATTAGATTATGTGATTGTTATTTGTTGAATAAATTTTTAATAAATCCGCCTGCACTATGACCCAGGACCGATCAGATGTTTTGCCTGTTCCCCTTCTCTGTCCTGGTCCAATCATTCCAACAATCCTATCATTATTTATTTATTTTTTTAATGAAAGAGTTAGTCCATTTTTTAGTTCTTCATCTGGTTTTTGTTTTTCCTCCTCTTAGTTGTATATGTGGTGCTGGGGATCAAACCTGAGTCCTGGCACATGCCAGGCAAGTGCTCCACCCTTGTGCTGCCTCTCCAGCCCCATCATGCAACTTGCCGCCCCCACCTCTCTCTCCTCTCCTGATTTGTTCAGTTCCTCCTACCATACCCATTCTTCATTAAGATCCCTTTACTTTGTCCAAACCATCAATTCAATCCTTCACACCCAAACTTTTACTTGTGTTGGCTCTGATTCCATAGAATGTTCTTTCTTTCTTTCTTTCTTTCTTTTTAAGAGAGAGAGGAACAGTGAAAGAGAGATAAAGAGAGAATTGATTTTATTTCCTTTTTCATGTGACTTTCGTTACTCTGATACTTCATTGTGTACATGGTGCTGGGTTTTGAACCCTGGTCCTCACACATGCCAGGCAAGTGCTAGAATATTCTTTCAACAGCATTTCTTGATGCTCTATATTTTTATAGTCCTATCCTACTAGCACCTAGCCCTCCACTTCTCTGTGACTTTTCCCAGCAGCTGAGAGTTGCTGAAAAGAGACATGAGACACAATGAGTGCCCACTAAAATCCCATGGGGGTTGGGGATTTAGCTCAGTGGCAGAGCACTTGCCTAGCATGTGCAAGGCCCTGAGTTCGGTCCTCAGCCCTAAAAAAAAAAAAAAAAAAAAAAAAAAA
>PVKS010012169.1:0-39353 GCA_004027875.1 Aplodontia rufa | reverse complement strand
CCTGGGCTTCTCAGGAATTTACACCACCAACCATTCTTTGTGTTTTTGTCTTCTTCCTAAGATCTCATATGAGTTTTCTAGTGCCACTAGAACAAAAGTACCACACCTTGGGTGTCTTAACAACAGACAGGCATTCTCTCTTCCAGTTCTAGAGGCTGGAATCTAAGGTCAAGGTATTACAGGGTTGACTTCCACTAATGATGGTGGAGACAAACATGTTCTGTCTCTCCCTGAGCTTTTGATGCTGTGCTGATAACCTTTGCCATTCTTAAGGCTTGTAGAAACATCACCGCCCCATCTGCCTTCATCTTCGCATGGTATTTTATATGTGTAGATCTCTTTGTGTCCAGATATTGTCTTTTTATAAGAATGCTATTCTTTTTTTTTTTTTTTTTCAGTTCTGGGGACTGAACTTAGAACCTCACACATGCCAGGCCTAGCTCTACCACTATGCTACCTCCCCAGCCCTTACACATCCTCATTTCAACCAATTATATTTGCAGTGACCCTATTTACAAGTCAGATAACATTCTGAGGAACTGGAAGCTAGGAAGTCAACACAGAAATAAAATATTGGTAGCGCCATGCATCTCATGAAAGAGACTATTTCAAGAAGATTGATATGTTTAATGCTGTCAAAAGCTTCTGAGGGCCCGTATAAGTTGGAGATGAAAAGAAATGTTGTGTTTATCTACAGGACATCACTGTTGACCTTTGTTGGAGCTATTGAAGAATTATTTAGAATGGATAAGAAGCACAAGAGAAATAAAAAATAGAAACATCATGTATAAAATGACTATTAAAAGAAGAATAGAGACATAGAGATAGGGATAGAATTTTAAAAGAAATGTGATCTCTGCTGATTATTTTATTCTACAGGGAGAGTTTTGAGACTATTTAAAGGCCAGTGGGAAGGATGCACATCAGCTGTAAGTTGAATGAGTTCCCCTAAATTGATATGTTGACTTCCACTTCCTTTGCAAACTAATCATCTTTGCTGCGACCAATAGCAAGTCTATAATCATTGCTTGTATATAATTTCCTTTTTTTGGCGGGGGGACTCTATACACTCATCCCAGGTGATGGCTGCTTTGAAAAAAATACAGTGTAGAACTGACTGACAAAGGTGCAAGGTGTCAAGAGACAGAAGAAAGAGGGAACAAATGAGCATTGTACAAAATACAATTCACTGGAGACTAGCGTGTGTTAGGCAGCAGCAAGACAGAGGAACCCAGAACTCTGAGAAAGAGGTTTATATGGTAAAGTGAGCAGAAGTAAACCACAGCCAACCAGAATAAATGGAATTTCTGAAAAACCATAAACATGTCACAATTCAGCTAAGAGACAGATGAAGTACCAGTGCCTGACACAAAATGCTCCGTTGAGCATCTTAACTACTTTGCTTATTCTATCTCATGTGGCTTGGAATGTGTCAGGGTCACCTGGTAAGCAAGATGGTAGTTATGATCAAGACAGCTGTAGCTATGCCAAGCTGCATCCTTACAGTGCCTATGGCTTCAGTCACCTCTGAGACACAGGTGACTTGGAAATGATACCTCCAGCTCAACTCTCTCCTATGATTCCTAGACGTGTGAATCCTACTTGCCTACTTGCTTCCTATTAAGTCTTAAACTTAGTCAACCTTGCACTTCTATAACTGAACACAAAATCTTCCCCCATCACCACCATGAGTAGAGCAGGTCTCTGTGTTCACGACTGCAGGAAATTGCAATATCATGCAGCTTTGACTGGTAGACCACACACCAGAACAATTTTCTTGCTTTAACTCCATGTTGTTCTCCAATTAAGTTGGGACTGAAAGAACACGCCAAGCACTTGGGATTGTGATTAATCAACATGGAAGACATGATCTTTGGTCCTCACAAGAAATTACAACCTAATTACAGAAACAATATTTGAAATAAGAAAAAATCAAAATAATCTATAGTTGTTGATTTCTATGTGATACTCTGTTGAGTATTAATTGTCATAATTCTACAAGGCTTTTTAATCTATTTAGATTTTACAGATGGGAAACTGAGTTTGGAAAAGTTAGTAACTCCTTCACAAATGCCTCCATAGTACACAGAGAAGCCTTGTTTTAATCATGATCAGAATTTGAACCCTTAGTCACATTACTAAATCATGATCAAGATCATCATATACATTGAACACAGGAGAGAGCAGATAACCATATTCATCCTTGATTTTGAGGAAACAAAGAAAGTATGGCTAGACAGAGAAACAAGCATATCATGCTATCTGTGCAGTGAAGATTAAAATGACCCTGACATATAAGAGGGACAGCAGAATCCATTCCAGTCGCCCAGAGTCTCTGTTGAGGACTATTACATAAAGGCAAAGGTATAAACTAGGGTCATAAAATGTAATTTCTTGAATGCCATGAGGAGAAGTTAAAACTTGAAACTTGGAAGTGAAGAGCAAAAACACAATGATTTTGAAAAGAGTACAATAATACAGTCTGTTTTTGTTTCCAATGTCCTTTCTGATAACACACGGATCTTTAGAGCTATTTTGAGTTCAGAGGTACATTGAGACTTTAACTCTGAGGACATAAACTTTTCCTTCCTGCCTTATGACTGATAACTTATGGGTAGGCACAATAATGTATTCCCAGCAACCAGCATGCATAAATGTGGTTCAGATTCCAAGAATAAATTTCTTGAGTCTCCACAGTATTATACAAATTATTTAGGAAATGTGCTTTCAGGGACCCAGTTATCTCTTCTTTTGCATAGTAATATATCTTTTTCTCCTTCAAATATCTTTACCAAAAATTAGTCTGAAGAATGAAAGATAGGGGTGAGCACTATTGTTCCAGGAGATAGTAATAATTCATTCCTTGTGATAGTTACTCACATTCAGCTTCCAAACTGTCCTACTCTTAAAAGCAGGGTTGACGTGCTAGGAGATGAACTTGACCCACAGGAAGGTTGGGATTATTCATAGAGTGGAAATACACAGAAGTTTTCTGGGAACTGGAGGTATGGGGAACAAGCAGCCCTATCTCCATGAAGCTTCCAGATTTTAAAGAAAGTCCCTAATCAAACCACCATTTATACAAAATGATCTTGACAAGGACTTAAGTTTAAACAATGCATTTCTGGGTAACATTTATGCTACAGGTCCAGACATGCAAACCTGAAATTCTTGTAATAGAGAATACATTTATCTAGATCCTCAGTCTAGTTATTTACGTTCACTAAGGTTCAGTTTTCTCATATGTAAAATGGGAATGATGATAAATGGAGTTTTATAAGGAGCAGTGAAATAACTTATGTGAAAATGCCTAGCATTCTAATATATAATAAATAATAAAATATGTTACTCTTATAGAAGCTCTCCTTAGGAATCTGCATGTCCATGCCAGGGAGATACAGAATCTGTCTAATTGGATCATTCTTAACTGCAACAATGTCAACACTGATTTGTTCTAGCAATAAATGTTTACCAAACATCTCGTGCAGAACAATCAAGACATAGAATTCTAGACCTCAGGGAAGAAGAGGGCAGTGTAAGTGAGATCCAGGAAAAGCTATAGAAAGATGGATATCAACTGACATAATCATGGATATGTGTGTGAGGTGGACATGCTGAGGTGGCTGAAGACGGAAAACACCAGAATGAGAATGATCCAAACTGGGAGGATGATTATGTCAATGACGGAGAAACTTACCTGCATCCAGAAGCAGGAGAGATACCCAAATGAAAGCACAACAGAAGAAAACTCCAAAGGGAAGCATATCAATTCCACCTCAGCCCCTAACAGGGAAAGCACCCCAACCAACGCTGGTTGTGTCCTCCAAGACCAAAAAGAAAGGACACACATTTCAGGAAATATTGGCTATTAAAAGCACTGTGATCAAATAACTTATGAAGTATCTTGCAACTGTATCTCATAAATGCTAACATTTTGCATTTTTTTCTATGGATCTAGTACATGAGTTTGTCTAACTTACTCCCAAGCTTGAGTTTAGGTTCAGCCTCCACAAATGAGGGAAACCATTTGACCCTTGGCTCTCTAGGTTTGGCTAACTTCCCTCAGCATGATTTCTTCCAATGCCATCCATTTACCTTCAATACTTCATAAGATATTTGAGCAAGCTATGCTGCATACCTGTACAAAAACTTAAATGTTTAATCTATTGTCAAATATTTTGAAGAATAACGAAGGATGATAGGAAGGGAGGAGAAGGGGAAACGTTGGAACTGAGATAAAGCAAGGTACATTTCAAGCAGTTATAAATGTCACTGTATATACTATAGCCATATATATATATAATTTTCTTCATAAGTATAAGAATTATGTCACTGTATTTGGGTTTTTAGGAACAATATAGGACCCAGAAGAAAGGCAAGGGAACAAGGGATGGGAGGAGGTAGGTAGAGTGGTGGGGGGAGGATATTGAACAAATTGTATTGCTGATTTGTGTGCACCTAGGAATATGTGACAACTAATCCCACAATTATGTAAGACTATAATGCACTAATAAAAAAATTGAAAAAACACACAATTTTTTAAAAAAGCACCTTGACAGTGATCATGTGTGCTGCTTGGTACCAACTTCAGTACAAGATGCATGTGAGACTTATCAAATAGTCCTAAGTCCCAAGTGGATAAGATTTCCTTACATCTCAGAGCTTTTTAAAAATCTCAACCTGAAAACTCAAATCCAGACAAAACCCTGCATGTGAGTGTTTATAACAGCTTTAAGCATAACTGGCAAAACCTGAATATAACCAAGAAGTCCTTGCATAGGTGCATACAAATAGGTGTCAATGAATATGATCACGGATGGGGAAGACTCAGAAGGAATGCAAAAGCCTACTGTTATATAGAAGAAGCCAATATGAAAAATATTCACACAGTAGTACTGGGCTATGTGCACTTTGGAAAATGGCAGAACTGAGCAGACAGCAAAAGATCAGAGGTTGCCAGAGAGCCTGGAAGGAGGGAGGGGTGAACAGCTGTAGCAGAGGGGGCGTTTAAAGGCAATGAAACCATTCTGTATGATACCCCAGTAGTGGATATGTGTCATCACACATTTGTCAAAACCCAGAGAACGTGCAACACCAAAAGTGAACCCTAATGTCAACTTGGACTTTGGGTGATGGTCATGTGGCAGTGCTGGTGCATGGACTGCAGCAATTACCCCACCTTGCTACTGGATGTTGATGGTGGCGGATGCTGGGCATTAATGGAGCAAAGGGTGATTGGGTACATTCTGCCCAATCGCTTTGTACACCTAAAACAGCTAAAATAAAGAACATCTACTAATTTGGAAAAACAAAGTTTCAGTGGATGGATACCGTGTACACAGGTGATGCACATGAGGTAGAAATACTTTTCCCTGTTTATCCTTGGAATGTTGCATCATGACAACATTATCTATACAGCAAATAAAGTTTTAAGAAACCAAGAGGTAAAAATGAAATCTACACCAAAGATATTTAAAGTATAAAAATAATGGGATAACAGTCATCTATCACATGTGGAAAGCATGATTGGTAATCCCAAGGCAGTTCTAATCACGATACCCATTTTATCTCTCAGGGAACAGATACGGGCACCTGAGGGACTTTGCCCAGAGTGATAGAGCAGTGTGTAAGGGACACCTTTATCTGGCCAGGAAGATATTTCCTTCTGTTTATTTGTTAGGCACAAAGAATAACCATTCCACAGGATGTTCTAATCTCTTAAAACGTAGTAGAGTCAGTGCCACAGATAGTTCAAAACTAAACTAAACTTGAACTGGCTATATATTCTGAATACCTTTACTGCTGAGAAATTATATTTGACCCTTGCACCTGATTGCTGGTCTCTGCATGGCAGCCAAACTACATTTTTCAAGCCAGGTGAACCATTTTAAAGGTAATACCATAAAACTTCCACCATCCCAATAACACAAATCAAAGGCACACTTCCAGAAACTGACAGACTTCTTAGGTCTAGTCTCCAGATAAGAAAATTCATGTGGAAGTAAAGGTGAGGGAGAGGAATGATGGCCACTATTTTTTGAGAACAAGACATGGAAGCATTGCTCTGATGATAGTTCCAGCATTAACTCATTCAACCAAACAAAAAACCACCCTGTAAAATAGGTGAAGCTATTGTTTTTCATTTTATAGATGAGAAGATAAATCTAGATCAAGATTAAATAACTTGCCAAAGTTACCCAGAAATGGAGTCAATCAGAGCCTCTGGGTGTAGCCCAGCACTCTGTGTTTGAACCAGGAAGTATTCTGGATTATTTTGAGGGATGCCATTTGAGAATCATTGTCCTAGAAAGCCCCATGTTTGATCTGAGTCCTCTTTCCCCAGAGTGCCCTACCTGTTAGCAACTTGGGGGGTATCCTTGGAAACACTCACCTGGGGCATTAGCATAAAGAGGGGGAAGGGGACATGGGACTTTGACTTTCCATTTTTCTTATCTATTTTGAAAGAAAAGAAAGAATGATGATTTTTTTTTCTTCCTTTGAAAGCATCAAAGGCAGCAAGAACCTCTTTGACAGAAATGAATCATCTTGTTGAAAAAAATTCTTTCAAGTTTGGAGAGCTTAATTCTACTCAAACCTCAAGTCACCCTAGCAGCCTTGGCCATTTCTGGCATGGTGAAATTTCAGCTAAATTAAATACAGCACAATGCCTGCATGAGCTGGTTTTGCAGAATCTCCCCTGGGCATCGTTTGGAAATACAGGACAGGACAGGAAATCTCAAAGAACCTTCTGGACCTTCTCTGTCTCCCTTTTTTCTGTGTAGACAGCATGTTAAAAAGGCATGCAAGTGATTGTTCCAAGCGTCTCTTCCTCCCCGTTCAGAATACATTGGAAGCTGCAGAACCTGTTCCCTGTGCAAGAGACTGGTTTCTGGAAGCCCAGTTCCAAAGAGGATCGTGTTCTTCACACCCCCTCTTGTGGCGACTTGAAGGTAATGAAATCAGAAAAGGCGTCAGACTTAATTCCTTATTAAAGCCAGTCCAAGGGAATTAGAAATCTAAGAATTCAGGACTTGGGAAGCTTGTCAGTCTATAAATGTGGCTTGCCTTGGGCCTGGATGAATCTATAGAGCTATATTTTTAGAAGGATTTTGATAATATACCCCAACAAAAGCTGTGTTGCAAACAATAGCAAATAAATATTTGCCTTTTGCTTAAAGAATTTAAAACAAGGGAACTGCAGGCAGAGAGGGTAACAGAGCTACTGTTTGCTTGTAGCTGTGTTTACATGGGCAAAGCAAAGTACAACAGAGAGTTTAGATTGGTTACAGGATTATTCATCAGTAAATCCAAAAACAAGCTATAAAAAAGTGTGTGTGTGTGTGTGTGTGTGTGTGTGTGTGTGTGTGTTTGCGTATGAATATATGTGTGTATTGATGTCATATACATTGAGCATGTCCTGCAAGACCCCAAAGAAAATTCCTTCCTTCTGTTGGTAGATTCTGAAATTCACCGTCCTCCACGTGGCTGTCCTTCACTGAGCAGGTGAGAGATGAAGATGTTCCTTAACTCCCCCAAGGGGACATGGCACTGTCCTTCCCATAACCCTCGTTCTTCACCTGAAAAACATTTTCCCTTCCCCATTAACCTCTGAGAATGTAGAACCTTCTCTATTGGTACATGTAAGATTAGCATAGCTATTTTCTTGCTGTTTCTCTTCTGCATTTCAGTAATGAAGTCTGCCTAAGGTCATAGGCTCCTAAAGGAAGAAACAAGATGTAATTCACTGTGCAGTGTCTAGCTAATCACCTCTACAAATAGATATTAATGAAAGCTTGATAATGGGAAGATTACATTAATTATTCAGCTTCTCTAATTGTCTAGAAATAAAAATGGATTGTCAGAAACTGGGCAAAAAATTCCAGAACAAGGAAATATAGGGACGGGCAGGGAATTGAGAAGCACAAAGGAATGATTTGGTGCAGTGTCTCAGCTTTGGCACTTCTAATCATTTGAGTTGGGTGATTCTCCGCTGGGTCCGACACACTGAAGTTTATCCAGCAGCAGCCCTGGCCTCACAGCCAACACCGGTCCGTCATCTCCAGCTGTGATAACCAAAAATCTCTCCCAGCTTTGCCAAAGAGCCTCTGACAGCAAACCCCTCCCCACAAATGAGAAACGCTGATTTAGGAGGATGGTATTGATTTTAAAAATCATTAAATATTACAGTGGATGAATAAGATGAGGTAGAAGATGTCTGACTATAGAGCATCATATGGTACAGAAGAGATTGGAGTATAGTGAGACCAGATTTCAATTAAATAGAGTAAACTTAGGTCTTTTTTATTCCTTCTGTTGTTAAACATGCAAAAATAACAACAACTATAATAATAAAGCAATAATACTAGTAGTGATAAGGTTATTTAGAGGTTACGTTAAATAAAGTATATCATTATGGCATTTGCAGCCAAATGGATGGAGATGGAAAAAATTTTGCTAAGTATCCCAAACTCAGAGACTCAAGGGCCGAATGTTTTCTCTCATTTGTGGATGCTAGAATATAAGCAGAATCAGTACATTAGATGGCTAACCTAACAATTACCTCATCATGTATGAATTCTTACATGATCATAGGAAACTGTGCTTAGGTTCCTGGGGGATGTAGGGAGGAGGGTAGGGAGGGGGGAAGGGAATAGGAAGGACATCAAGGTGACCAGAGGGAGGTAGTTTGGGGGAATCTAACCTGAGGGGAACCTCTAATTTCCACAAGAAGTCCAATTAACTTGGGTCTTAAGTAAAGTGAAACATGGAACCATGGGGAACCCAAAGGGGGGAAACCATGGTCTGGCACCAACATTGGCTTGTTCTGTCATTACACTTTTGTTCTTGATTGCCTGATGATGAACCTCTCCTAGTTGTAAGACCATGTTTATCAAATAAAAATTTAAAAAATAAAAATAAAACAATAATAATATACTCTAAAAAATAAAGTATATCAAGGATTCAATACATTGACTAGCATGCAGCAACATCAGTAGACATCAGTCTCCTTTTCTTATCTTCAGAAGGTTCCAGAAATAGAACGTAATGACTTTGGGATAACATAAAAGAGCCCTTTGAGCCTGGAAGTGGGTGGGATGGAAGATGCCCTGAACTTGGCATCCCCTGTGAGTAACACCACCTTGCTTCCTTTGGGTTGTGCCAGCTCAGGACAGTGCAGTGCTGATGTGTTAACTCTCCACTCTCCAAAGGATCCCTCTGGGGCATACAGATAAGTCCCTTCCAGATATGCAAATGCAGACAGTCCCTAAAGGCCCAGTTCCTTCTCTATTTGTCCTATCAGGAAAAGCACAAAAATGTACTTTTCACATGTTGAGTAACATTCTTATACTTGAGTGTCAAAGAAACTTTGGTAAATTTTCAGGAGAAGGACATCAATAGCAATGCTACTGATGAAAGAATGGCAATGGTGTGTATGTTTAGATTACTCCTAAAATGTTTCATGGAAACCTTAAATAGCTGTAGAAATACTTTCATCACTCTTACTGTTGCTTACGGCTTTAATTAAATCGTTTGTTTACATCGTAAATGAATGGCCTACGAATAAAAAGACATGCTAAAACTGACTTAAAATACCTATACATTAACAATAGTGGCATTAGCAATTTATTCTTAAACTTCATCCCATTGAAGATATTTTTTCTTTTTAAGAAAGAGGGGATGGTGAGAGTGAGAGAGAAAGAAATAGAGAAACAATTTTTATTTAGTTTTCATGTGACTGTCATTCCTCGGACACTTCATTGTGTACATGATGCTGGAGTTTGAACCCAATGCTCCAGCCCCATCCATCCCATTGAAGATTAATTCCTCTTTTCCAGAATCCCCTTATTCTAATCTGCTTGCATTTATTTATTTTCTCCTTTCTCTCTAATATTCAGGAGCCCTTGTTTGAAAACGAGATGCCTGAGAGAGAATCAAAATTCCCCACTTTTAAAATTTTGCCGATGCCATTCATTACCACTGTGGCCAATGTATTTTAGGTGAAGCCATAAGAAACTATCAATATTTAATATTTTTTGATCTACAAAAATGAGTATGTATGGTTCAGGGTTTCCTGCATGCTAGGCAAGTGCTCTACCCCTGAGCCACAGCCTCAGTCCTCACTCTTAACATTCAGTTCATCTGATGTTTCCTTCCTCATGATGTCTGCACAATGGTGCCCACCCTAAAGAGACTCCTCTTCCTAAGAAGAGCTCCTCTGTGATAGGTTCCAGGTAAGGCACTCAATGAATACACAAGTATATCACATGGTCCTTGAGTGACAGCCACATCATCCTGAAAACTAGACTTGATGTGATAGGCAAAGATGACACAAAAACTTAAACATAACTGAACTTAAAGGATCAGTTCAACAATTATCACATAATAAATGCCCCTGTGTGGCCAGTCAGCACTTTGCAGGGCACTGAGGAACCTCAGACGAGGAGTATAACCTGACTTTTGACAGCAAGAAACTTAAAATCGTGTTACTATACGAGCATTCACATACGTGCCTGTTGATAATGAAAACCAACACGTTCATTCCTTCAACAAATAGAGCTTTAAACCCAACTACCCAGAAGCCTGTGCTAAGAGTTGAGACAAGGGTAAACAGGTTAGGTCTGGCTTTCCCCCCACGAATTGTATGATCTAGAATACAGGAAAGAGTCTGTGGGAAAAATAATCTCACAGTTAAGAGAATTCACTGAGGATTGGAACAACTGGAGAAGAATGAGGGTGGAATTTGACTTTGTTCTTCCATAAATGGTTGAGTGCCATTTGGTTATTTAATTCCCAAATGCAGCAATCAAAAAGGGTATGATATGGTGTCCCTAATCCCTTACTCACTGCGAAAGACATCCAGTAAAAAAGAATTACACTTTAAATATATGCACTCCTTTTCACATCAATTTTAACACCATTTTAGCTCCATATTCCTATTTCATTTACCAGAAAAAAACAAGCTAAAAGTGACCTCAAATTTGAAAACGTTCCTTACAAAGAACTTATAAAACTATGTTAAAAAGCCAACACCTGCACCATAGTTAAAATTGAGGTGTTTTACTCTCAATTCAAAATCTCAATTTTCAGACCTTAATATCTTAGACTTTTCAATCACAGACAGAGGGAACTTGGTCACAGAGAGTAGTTACTATGACAGAGGCTCTTGATAGCAGACTTCTGAGGTGCAACTGCTATCTGTCATCTTCAAATGGTTAAGTAAGCAATCTAAAGAAAAATATGTTGAGGGGGTAAATTGCTAACTCAATCGAGATGAAAGACCTGAGTAGGTCAAACTGCTTTGCTGTTGTTTTTCACATTTCCTTACACTACCATATTGTATTAGTAAAAACCCCAGCTATATTTTCCCCTATATGATGGTTTAGAAGAGCTTTCCACAATACAATTTACATGATATCAGGGATTATCTTTTTATCTGCAAACTGAACAAGATGGAATTATGTCAGCACAAGTCTCTGCAGACAAGGTATGTCAAAAAGATAAATTACATAATTTATATTCGCATTCCTTTGTATTTTTAATATTGTTATATTCTTTGCATTTCTAATTGTATTTGTATTTTAAATATTGAATTCATTTTTTAATTTCAGTGGTAAAATGGCATGATATAATTAGGAATGGATGGACATGGGACATGCTCAGAGCCTTTCCTTTGCCATTGCTGCAAAGACTCCTTTCCTTTCCATGATACCTCAGGTACCCCAAAGACCAGATTAATGAAAGTAAACTCTAGCTGGTTAATTTGGTACATCGTAGTACTGCTTACAACGATTCTTTCCCTGCTCTGCAAGCAGGCAATACACCTGTACCCTTGCAAAGCCTTCTTACATGCAGAATATATATTCTGCTCCACCAGCAGGCCCAGTAACATCAATGGATGCAGAAGTCTTACATATGTCAGCACAGCCTCTCTGGCTCTTGTCCTCTGCTATGAGAACAGCATGTCCCAGATAGGAGCAGTTCTTGCAGCCTGCATCCAGAAATAAAAAGAAACATGGAATAGGATTTCAGAAGGCCCACAGCACAAAACAGGTCTGCATCCAACTAACTCACAACTTTTAATGTGAGACATCAGTAAATATTTATATTGTAAACCAGTATAATTTTGAGATTGCTACACAGCAAAACTGATGGATGCCATTAACAAATGATAATATTCTTCATATTACAATGCGACCTAATTTTTAAACAAAAATATCACCCTCATCTCTGTCTTGTTAGACTTTCCTTTTATTCTTGTGACTGCTTCCTGTATGATGATTGGAAGTATAATAAAGACAGAAAAATAAGCATTTCAAGAATGAGCGGGAGTGATTATCTTCCTCTCAGAGTATCAACAGAAGCCTTCCATAGCCCTTTTTTTCTGCACACGCCTCCCCACCTCCATGCACAAATTCTCTAAGGAAACAGCCCCATTTTACATACTGGTATGGATTCTGAGGTAAGAATCCAAGAAAACCAGAGTAGAGCTAAGCATACAAGTCATATGTTAAAGAGTGGCACAGAGACAAGGAAACTCCCCTGTGACCAGTGACCATAAGACCCCCTCTCAAAGCAATCTCCATATCATGACAATCAATTTTTACAATAACGTATTTTAACATGTTCAAAATACAGGAGACTGTATTCTAAAATTGGAAGTTCCTTTCTCCCTGTTCAAATCTACTTAATTTTGTCCCATTGGCGAACACCTTTCTCTCAACTTTCCCATTCACAAGCCACATGTCTTCTTGCCTCACCCCAGGCCAATGCTACTGAATCTTCTCAGTCAGTTCCTTCTCTTCTGTGATGTCTATTTCAAGACTCCCAGGAGATTGATGACTCTTAGAAATGCCACTCATCCCTCTGCTTCTCTCCCCATCTTGCATAGTTAGTCTTAAATTTAACTGTCTCCTAAATTCCTCTTCCTAAACATTTCATGATTTTGACAAACCTGCCATACTTACAAACAACCAGATCCATCCATGTTTTGAGCACTTGCCAATTTTATACAAAGTGCTGAAGTTGCTGTGCATATCTGGGCTTACACCAAAATGTTAACTGTACATCACTCTTGATTTGAGAAACAGACCATTATATTTCAATCCTCCTTCTCCTATTCCTTCTTCTCATCCTTTTCTTTTTATTCCCTACCTTTCCTCTTCTTCTTCCTGCATACCTCAGACCTCATCTCTGATACAACATTCTCAATAAACTTGTACTGATTCTTTTATCATGGGAATAGTTCATTCCTTGTTGATCCTACTGTGATTTGAAAGTGTCCTCCAAAGATTCATGTGTTAAATCCTTGGTCCCCAGAGTAACCCTTTTGGGAGGTGATGGAACCTTTACTGGTGGGGACTAATGGGAGGTCCACAGGTCATCAGAGATATACCCTTGAAGAGGGTTGTGGATTCCAAGCCTTTTCCCCTTACTGTTTCTATTTTGTTTCCTGGCTTATGAGGTAAACAGCTTGCTCTGTCATACACTCCCACCATAATGTGCTGCTTACACCACAGTCCCCAAGTAACAGAGCCACTTGACTATGAGCTGGAACCTCTAGGACCATGAGGCAAAAACTAAATTGCCTCAGGTATTTCATTATAGCAACAGAAAGCTAACTAACATATATCACAAGTACTATGAAGCTCATAATTTGTCAACATTTGAAAGTTTAGTGCCTAGCAACTGTACTACTTAATTAGATCTTCTATGCCAACTTTGCATCATGCTTTCTGACCCAGAATGTTTACCAAGTACAGTTCCCTCACACTGAATAAATACCTGATATACAAATTTCTCTTTCCATGTGTAGATGTATTAAATGAATACAAGGTTGAAACCCTAAAATAAATTTGTATCTTTGAATATAAAAATAGAATTAGGAATAAAGAGCAATATAATTAAGCTTCCTAGATGTAGCCCAATATTTCACTGGACAACTGATGAGAAGGATGTAATACCAACATTCACCTGGAATTGACATGTGAAAATATGTCAACGTCATCAGCCATTCATTCAGCATATTTCTCCAACACCCACAATGTACCAGTTATATTTTGAATGCTAAATTTTTGGCAACTGTGAGAGGATATTCAACAAAGAAAGTTGGAATGCATCCACATGCCAAGGATATACCAAATATGACCAAAGGAAAGAGTACTTTGGATGCATACCACAATGAACTTAGTCCATTTGGAAGAGGAAGACCAGGCAGGCCAGTGTAGAATGACCTTGACCCTTGAAATCTTATAGCATTCTTTATTGTGGTTATACTCAGCAAGGATTTTTTTAATGGGAATATTTATATTTAAGGCAATTTTTTCATTTTAAAAAATCTCAAATATACAGAGAGTGGAAGTCTTCTAAAAACCCAACCTCCAGATGTAACCACTGTTGACAATTGGCATATAACTCATACACTTAATAAATGAATCTAAATATATAATTCTTTTTAACACATACACTGTTCCAAAGGCTACCAAATTATCTACTACTTTTTAAGTTTATTTATAAAACAAGCTTATTTCTTATAAAGGTAAAACAAAAGAACTAAACAATGTGGATATGTGGGATCTTTTGGTGTCTCTCTCTCTTGGAGCAAATGAATATACTTATACCATGATTCAAAAGATAAGTTTGCCAAAGAAGAAGGAGCCATGGGACATTGGAATCAGGAAATTCCACCTAGGAGAGAGGTAAAGAGAATTCCCAAGGTGATGAAAGAAGGTCCCAGGATGACTGCTGACAGCGGACAGTGAAGGCAGCCTTTGTACGTAGAACACTGTCCATTCTGAGATCCCTTGACTTTAGTACCATCCGTGTACCCTGAGGACTAAATGCCTAGGTGAGACTGGCCCGGTTGCTTCCCAGCACCTGGCTTGTCTTGACTAATGCTACTAAAGTACTTGCACTCCCCTTGATGCTTGTATTAACTTTGAACAACTTTGGAGAGATGAGCGACCACTGTGCATTTAAAGATTAAAATACAGAGCAACTTCCAAAAAATAAATAAATAAAAACAGAAACGGCCACATATAGCTCCATTTCTTCAGGGCCCTCTCTGTCCTCCCTTCAGGAAGCATTCATTCTCCTTGTTTTCTGGCCTGCAGGCAATTACCTGTACCAGTGGGTAAGACTTTTATGTGTAGAGATATGACTGTGCGTAAGCATATAAGTTTAATTTTAGAGTAAAGCATTGAGAAGCACATTAACATGGCAATTTTTAATCCAGCTTTAATCATTAATGAAATTGCTACTTCAATCTTGAAGTATCTGCCTCTTCTCATGGGCTTGAATTTATAAGATGAAGAAACAATAGTGTATGTTGACTTTTAAAATGCCAACTTCATCTGTATTTCCCTGTTTCTGACTGACAAAGCAATTTCATAACTCTATCTTATTCAAGGTTCACAACAACTCTTAGACATGAACATTCACAGAGTGAATGCTTACTGCTTGTCAGAAATATACTAACAGATTTACATTTTTTGTTTGTTTTTTCATCTGGTTTTTGTTTTTCCAACACTTACTTATGCATGTGGTGCTGGAGTTAGAACCTGGGTCCGTGCATGCCAGGCAAGCACTCTATAGCTGAGCCAATGCGCTAGCCCCCAGATTTACATTTTTATCTTAATTAATTCTCACAACTTTGCAAAATAGAATATGCCTTAAATATAAAAATCAGAGAAGAGAGTATCAGAAAGGCAAAATGATGTCTAACGCAGACAAGTGGTCAATTGCAAGACTCAAATTCAAATAGTAAGAACAAGGGTTATATCCTTCATTTACTTTATTATTCCCAGGTTCTGGACTCATGCTTGGCACAAAGAAAGTATTTGATAAATTTGGCTGAACAAATTATTTGAATCAATGTTCTTTCCACTGCATAAAGGTGGGAGAAAATTGTTGTTGTTGCTTATTTTTGGACTACCAAACTCAGGGAATCTTCAAGCTATAAAAACATATGGACAGGGAAAGTGACATTATGCTCATTTTTGGAGATGTTTATGAAAATTCTTTGAGGCTGTATGTGGTACAGCAAATAAATAAACAAGTAAATAAATAAATAAATAAATAAAACCAGAAAAAAAGAAAAAAAAGTTCAGCTTCCAGGGTCTGATCATTCCAGAAGTAATTGTTAAAAGGCCATAAAGATCAATAGGTTTACTCTCACATCTGATAAAAGAATAAAATCAAATATTCAAATTTCAAATTTTCAATAAAATAAAATGGATTAAACTTTAATTAAAAGGAAGAGATTTGCATATGGGCTTTTAAAATATACAATCCCTTTTACCACTAAGAGACTAAATAATTCCCATGCAATCAGTAAAAATTGGAAAAGTTTAAAAAAATTAAAGGGATGAATAGGGGGGAAAAAGGGACCAAGGGTGGGAGGAAGTGAGGGAGGAAGTGCTAGGGAGGGATATTGGCCAAATTGTATTCTTATATTCTATGAATATGTAACGACAACTCCCATCATTATGTACAACTATAACACACCAATAAAAGAATGTGGAAAAAATAAAAATAAATGAAAAATACATAATCCAAATATATGCTATCTATAAGAAACTCATTTAGATCTAAAACACAAATAAATTGAAAGTGAAAAGATGGGAAAAGATAATCCATGTAAACAGTAAACAAAAAAGAATAGTGTTGGCTATTTTAATGTCAAATAAAGTAGTCTAGATTTTAAAAAGTTTAAAGATATCAAGAAGGTTAGTATATGTTAACGAAAATTTCAAAACAGCAAGAAGACATGATAGTTAAAACATAACAGGTTACCAAAATATATGAAGCAAAAACTGACAATTGAAAGGAGAAATAAATATTTCTACAATAGTTGCAAATGTCGATATCCCGTTACCAATAAGAATGAAACAACCGGACAGCAGGTAAGTATGGAAATAGAGAACTTAACAGAATAAACTAACAAGTTCTAGGACACATATGCAGAATACTCTGTCCAACAATAACAGCATACACATTATTCTCAGGTACACGTCAAACATTTTCCAGAGCAAATCAGGTGGTAGGCCACAATTAAGTCTCAATTGATTTTAAAAGTTAGATCCCACGCAAGTATTGTCTCAATCACAATAAGATGAAGAAGTTAAGAATTTATAGCAAAAACTGAAAAATCCACAGATATGTGTAAATTAAATATCACTCTTAAAAAATCAATATATCAAAAAAATCATAAGAGAAATTAGAAATGCTTAAAGATGAATGAAAATGAAATACCAAAATACCAAAAGTTATGGAACATAAATAATATAGTGTTAAAGTGAAAATTTATAGAAATAAACATTTACATTAAAAATCAAGAAAGACCTCAAATCAATAACCTAACAACTTAGTCAACTCTGCAATTTGGGAACCTATAAAAAGAAGAAAAGCAAACAAATAATTACAAAGCTGAGAGAGGAAAGAAAATACCAAAGATTAAAGCAAAGAAAAATTAGAAGACAGAAAAACTGCAAAGAAAAATCAATGAAACTAAAAGTTGATTCATTGGAAAAATGAAAATATGAGTGCTACTCCTGACTATACAGAAATGAAAAGATTATGAAAGAGTACTTAGAAATAATTGCACACCAATGAACTGAATGACCTTGATGAAACAGACAGATTCCTAGAAATACAACAATCTGATTACTAAAAGGAACAATGAACTAAAAGAAGCTGTGGTCATTCAGACATTGAAAGATCTCCATCCAGGATCTTCTTGCTTCTAGAGTCTAAGCTGAAATGTCAGAGGTGATCCTTATTGGTTTGCCTCTGAATGTGATTTGGCATTTCTCTCTTGCAGATTTTAATACTCTTTCCTTGATTTCCCTGTTATACATTTTGAATATGATGTGTCTTGGTGAGCTTCTCATTTGATTAGGCCTATTGCATATCCTATATATTTCCTGGATGAGCATATCTGACTCTATTCTAATATGGGAAAATTTTTCTTTAACAATTTCATTGAGAACGCTCTTTATGTCATTTGTTTGCATTTTGATTTCTTCTTGTATCCCAGTTACTCTTATGTTTCTTCCAATTTCATCCCAGACATTTTGCAAATTCTGCTTGTGCTCTGTGAGCTTTTGTTTTTTTCTTTTCTGTCATCCATGCACTCAAGCTTGCTCAGCCTATCCTTGTTTTCAGAAGTTCTTTCTTCAAGAGCAGAGGTCCTGTTTTCTATAGAAGTTACCCAGTTATTAAATTCTTTCATTGTTCCTCTGATACAATTGACTGCAGATTTTAGCCCCATTACTTCCTTTTTCAGTATGTCTGCTTCTTTGATAACAGAGTTTTTCATCTCTTGAGTTTTCTCACTTAATCCTTTCATTAAATTTTCTTTCATTTCATTGTTCATTTTAGGAATGAGATTATTGATAAGTTTTTTCTAGGTTTTCATCCCACTCCCTGTCCATGGGCTCCTTGGTAGGGGAGTTGTGGGTTTGAGGCAAACCTTCTCTAATTTGATCCATCTTTGAAAGTCTTCTGGATATTTGAATTGAGGTTCCCTGTATGGAAACAAAGCAGGTCTCTGTGTGCTTCTTCCTTGCAGACCAAAGGGTCAGATCACATATCACCTCTCTGATAACCAACTTCTTACAGAAAGCTGCTTCTGCCTGGAGCCTCAATTTACTATACTTTTGGATCTAGGCTTCAGGACTCAGAGCTGGAACCTGGTGGGGTCATTGGACAGTCCACTGGGTTGTTGAAACTAAACACTTGGGGCTCTTAGCTGGGTCTTGGGTTCCCAGTTATGTGGAACAAGTCAGAACAGGCCTGCCTACATGGTGTGCTGGGGCCTGGGATCATTGGTTGTGGGGATGGGTCTAACATAACTAGACCTGGTGAGTATGTATCATGGCTAGGCAGGGCATAGATGTGGGGTCCTCAGGGTGTGCTGTGTGCCTGATGGGACCAGGGCCATAGTCTTGAGCCCATGCAGCTATGGGGTGGGATCCAAGCATGGGGTCCTTGGGGGAGTCCAAATGTAAACCTTAAAACTTTTGCAAGTGTTAGAAGGAAACATGCAGAAATAGTTTTAGGACATTTTGACAATGATTCTTAGATATGACACCAAGAAAGAGGAAACAAAAGAAAAATTAGAGAAATTGAACTTCATGAAAATTTTAAAATTTAGTGCATCAGAAGACATTCTCACTGTGGAGGCTGGAGCTAGACCCTGGCCATTGAGAAAGGAGGTCAATTCTTATGATTTAAATTCCGAAAAGTTGTAATGACATACAGCCTAAGGCATTTGTAGAGATGTTTTGGGAAGGAGGGAGGGGGAGGGATAAGGGTGGATAATTGAGGGGGGGATTCTTGGAGGGTAAATCTAATATTCAGAACATATATATATGTATATATTATATTTTTCGTTAGAAGCATGTTTGATTGTTCAACAAATAAATTTCTTAATAAAAAAGAAATTTAAAAAAGACATTCTCAGTTAGGTGTGGTTGCACAGGCTTATAACCCCAGTTATTCTGGACCCTGAGACAAAAGGAGTGCAAGATCAGCCTGAGAAATTTAGTAAAACACTGTCTCAAAAGGGAGTCTCTACTGAACATGAATTATACCTTAGGTTCAATTTCCCATACCAAAAAAATAATTACAAATCATATATATCATAGGTGATTAATATTCAAAATACATATAAAACTCCTAAAACTCAATAACAACAGAAAACAAGCAAATAATTAAAAAATGGATAAAGGACTTGGATGTATAGTTCTTCAAAAAAGATACACAAATGGCTAATTAGCATATGAAAGCATGCTCAAAGTACTGACCTTTTGCTTAAATATAAAACAAAATAACAGTGAGATCCCATGTCACACTCATTACAATAACTACTACAAAAAAAAATAAATAACAGAAGTGAAGTGGGGAGCATTTGTGTTCTGTTGTTGAGAATGTAAACAGAAACAACCCCCATGGAGAATAGTATGGCTGTTACACAAAAACTAAAAAAAAAAACCTACAAATAAAACCACCACATAATCAAGCAATTTCTCTTTGGGGTATATACCCAAAATAATTGAAAGCAAGGACTTGAATAGATATTTCTACATCCATGTCCACAGCTCCGCTATTCACAATTGCCAAAACGTACAAGCAAAACAAGGACTCAGATGAATGGATAAGCAAAATGTGAGTAATTCATGCAATGAAACATTATTTGGCCTTGAAAAGGAAGAAAATTCTGGCATAGCTTACAGCATAGTTGAACCTGGAGGATATTATGCTACATTAAAGGAGTCATTCACAGAAAGATTCTTGCTCTGTGATTCTGTGAGGTACTAAGAGCAATCAAAATCATAGAGACAGAAAACTGGGATGGTGGCTTTTAGGGGTTCAGAGAGGGAAAGTCAAATAAGAGTTACTGTTCAATAGATGTAGAATGTTAGTTTTCCAAAATGAAAAGAATTCTGGAGATGGATCGCAGCAGTGATGGATGAATAAAATTGTAAAGACATTTAATTCCAACCGACTGTTTACCCAAAAATGGTTAATCTTTAACATTTCATTACAATAAAAAGTATTACATGTTAGAAAACACCATGTTTTAAATTCACAGTATTGAGACCCAATCTCCTTATTGGAAATTGGTTTCCACTAGAAAAAGAGGGAGATGCTGAGCTGTTGAAACTTCAATGGGAAAACCTTGACTTCATGTTCATAATTAAAGACCCTCTTCCTATCAAAATGGCACTTAAGAGGGAAGGCAAGAAATAATGATAATTTTCAAAGTTATCAAAAGCAGAAATCTTATCTCATATGGTCCTGAACAAAAGTTAAATCTTAAATAATACAAGAAGGATATATAACATTAAAGTGAAATGGTTTGACTACTTTTAGAATAGAGATATAAGATGGCTCTCTTCTCCCATATTTATAATAATCCTATGCTTACCTTAAAAGCTTGGGAGAAAGATTTACTTTATAGTAACTGAAATAGTTTTTTTTTTTAACTAGGTTGGGCCTATTTTTCATTCTGAAGGAAGAGGAACTCTCTTTTTAGGCTTGTTTAAACCAATTTTTCAATTTTAAATATCAAATTATTACAGTAACTTTTCAAAACTTATAGTCTTCCGAGGCTATATGATAGTTAAGGTAATATGGTACTTAAGAAGATAGACTGTAAAATTAGAATGCACCAGGTACAGTGGTTAATGCCTGCAATCCCAGAGACTCAGAAGGCTGAGGCAGGAGGAACCCAAGTTTAAAGCCAGCCTAAGCAACTTAGAGTCCGTGTAACTTAGCGAGACTCTGTATCAAAATTTAAAAATAAAAAAAAAATTTAAAGTGCTACTGGGTTCAATCCCCAGTACCAAAACAATAAAATCAAAATGCTCATGTTTTGATCTCAGACCAGTCCAATTAATGTGATGGTAAGAAAAGAATTTACCCTTCTCATACCTAGGGTTTTTTCCTGACAACTTTATGGAATATATACTTCTTTACATATACACATGCCGATTCTATAAAATTACATAAGTATTAAACAGTATATTGTCTTTGAAGTACTTAGAGTAATACCTGACACAATTAAGCTAGAGTCTTGAATCTTGTGTAAATGTTTATTATTTGTGAAAGCAATCGATTGTATTTCAGCCCCTGTAAGAGTGCACACACACAGAGTTGGTACTCAATAAATGCTATTGAGTAAACATTAAGGAAGCACCTGAGTTGGCAAGGAATTGAGGTGCTGTACACAGTGCAGATCCATTCTCCCCTTCCCCAGACAAGTTTGGAGCTCCCTCCTCAGGATTCCCTGAGCATCACACCGATGACTTTATTATAAAATCTGCAGAGGTAGACACTTTCCCTTGCTCTGTACCTTCAGAACCTGCTACAGTGTCTTAAGACTTAATAAGCTCTCAAAAAATGTTCCTTGAATAATTGGATTTCAAGTGTTTCAACAAAGTATAACACTTACTTGTAGGAAAATATTTCTCGAAAGAATCTCCTGACAAATTTTGTTCCCAGGGAGAGGAAGAACAGTTCTTACTTAGGAATGCTAAAATGGATAAATTTGAAATAAAAAAGGGTCACGACCTATGTCCTCAGTTATGTGTTCATTTAATAAGTATCTCTAGTCAGGAAAGTACAGCACAGGATACAAATATAAAACAAAATGACATTTTCCTACCCTAGGAGAACTTGTATTTAAGTAGAGGAAATAGCATTTTTTACATAGATTCCTCAAAACAGTGTATGGTAAATCATTTCTAATAAATTTTCTTCTTTGAAAAAAGGGATTTCCCAGGGCTGGAGTAGTGGCTCAGTGGTTACGGTGCTTGCCTGGCATGCGCGAGGATGTAGGTTCAAACCCCAGCACCGCGTAAAAGGCAAAGGGTCAGAGCAACGAAAGCCACGTGAAAAACTAAACTTGATTCTCTCTTTTTCTCTCTCTCACTTTTCCTCCCTCTCTTTAAAAACAGGGTGGGTTCCCTGATGTGCTTAAAGATATTTAAATTGGGCAGTTGAACATGGGGAAAAGCTCTATGGAAAAGAGGATGTACAGAGAAAAGATGAAGACAGGAATGTTATAAGAAACAGGAAGAACAAATCTACAGGTAGGAGAAAATACAAGACCCATTGGAAAAATTGCATCTTCTCCATTGTGTCCGTAATGTTTGTTGTATGAAGAAACGAGGTATAAAACCCAAGTTAAGGATATACTGTTGAGGAATCCGAATGCCAGCTTAGACTTTGTTCAGTGATTCAGGAAAATTAATGTACTGCAGTGTGCAGAATGGTTTGAGGATAGAATGGAATCTGGTGTGAAAATTCAAGATGAGATAATTAGTGGAAGAGCAAGGAACTGAAAGGAAGAGAGACAGATGAGAGTCATCTACAAGGTCAATTACTAACTCTTGGCAACTGACTGGATATGAGAGTTCAGTGGAGAGAAGGCAATGATGATTTTCCATCATTAGAGAGTCAACCTTAGGCCAAGAGATGAAGCATGCCTTCCCTGTGACTCATGCATTACCAGAAACTTTTGATTTCCTGGAAAGTTTGATGAAATTTCTAAGTCTCTCAACAATAATTTTTAAGCCACAATTTTAACCATTTTTCTCATGTAGTAGTGTCTGTGTGACAGTTTTAGAAGCAGAGACCTTCTTTTCCAGTTCCTGAGATGCGTCAAACCCAATGTGATCACTTTTGACTAATTGGTCTCTAAGTTTATGCACAATATGTTGCCAACAGCTTTTGTACTAGACGGCAGTGAAGGAATAGTCAGATGAGTAATTTTCTGGTAAACAGGGAAATTTCTGGATGAACTCATGTAAATCAGCCATTTCACTATATTGATTGCTGGTTCCCAGCTATGAGTAGATTCTGAGGCATGACAACTGAGGGGATTACCAGCACGGACCCTAAAGCATATCTCTGAGTCAGACTTCTTTCCTTCCAGATCCAAGTAAGCATCAAGAAATCCCCACCTCCACGCCCCATGTGTACCTTAAATTCAACATGTCCAGAAAAGGACTCATTATCCTTCTCTCAAAATCAACTCCTTCTCCCCATACCCCTTGTCAACTAATTCTATGAATGATATTTTTCTCCTCTCATCCTGTCTTTTTCTACATCCAACCCACCAGGATGTCACTGCTTGGTAAATCCTATGCCAACATCCTCCTCTTCAGCCTCATGTTTACTTAGTCTATTCTGTCTCTGTCAATGATGTCTATGGTCATTGCTCACCTAGGAATTCAGGAAGAGCTATAAACGAGTCTCTTGTCCTCTGGACTCAGCCTCCTCAAATCCATACACTGTTATAACCACCGGAGTTATTTGTCAAAACTGGAAATTTGAAATTTGTTTTACTTGAAACCTGTCAATGGCTTCCAAATTTCAAAATAGGATAAAAGTCCAAACTCTTTAATCCAGCCCTCTGTGCCAGAACTTACTACTTTGCTTTATCACTAGCTGCTCTGTATCTGAATCATCCAACATTTCGGCTGCTTGCAAATGTTCTTGGGATGAACAAATGAAAAAGCACGTTGGAAAATTTCACATTATTTAATTCTCAGAAAAGCATCATCAAATAAATAATGTTCTTCCTTTTTTACAGGTGAAAACATAAGATTCAGGATATGTAACTTGTTCAAATAACATGGATTATACATGACATAGGCCGGGTTGAAGAGAAAGTCTATTTAACCCCCAAAACACCACAGCTCAGTGCCCCTCCACATCACCCTATATTTATATATGTTGTTTTCTGATTTTGGAGCATCCCTAGGTGAGCCTATTATGTAGCTCTCACTATTGTTCATGTGTGTGCACATGTGTATAAATTATTAAATTAGACACCACTGAAATTCAAAAGCCACATTCACCTCCACAGCCTTCGGACCTTGTGGAACACATCTTTCATGTGCCTTTAGTTGATTCTCAACAAATGACGTACTGAATTAAATAAAATAGTGCAATAGTGAAGATTATTTTGTTATTCAAGAAAGAATGAAATTTAAATGAGTTATAAACATAGAGTAATTTTAAAGTACCATTTAAGCACTGCTGTGTAGGAGATATATAGTATATAAAGAAAAAATATTGGCTAAATGCATTTACCATTTGTAGCTCATGAATTTTAACTACTAAAGGAGACAATATGTCTCTAAAAGCTTTGGTATAAGTAATAGCTCAGTGTTCTCAGGGCAAAATTTTCCAGTGAGATTATTAATAGGATTTCACTTTGCTTTGGATTCACATGTCCTTGGCCAATGTCATTATTCAGTCTTTCATCTTGAGGTCTCTATATAGAAAAATTTCTTTGGAATCATAACTCCTACCATTAATGGAAACTTCCAGGGCATGTGAAGTAATACATTCTAAAGAAAATAACCTCTTAGGAGACCTCCAATTTTTGCTGAAGTGACCTTAACTCTATTGATCGGCTCTGTTAGAATGAGTTCTAGAAGGCACATTTTCATGATAAAATTTGAAAGAGTAAAAGAGCAAGCTGAACATGTCTTCATGGAATAGGAATCATTTGGGAAAAGACTAGGGAAACTGGAGACCAGATTTAGGGAAGAATGATTTCCTTATTCAAACATCCGAATTGCTTGCCCTGTACTCTTTTTCTGAAAATTGCTCCTCTTCCTCCCCTTTTCCTACATGCAGGAGAAATAACCATGATTGTGCATGGCACAGACTACAAAGAGTAGATTCCTTCACAGGTAGAACTTGAGCCAACCAGAGCAATCACTGTCCTCTAGGATAATGGAGCACAGAGAAAAAAAGGGGATAGAGGAGGGAAAAAAAGAGGAGTGGGGGAAAGGGTAGAGGCAGGGGAAAAAAAAGAAATCCATAGCAGAACCTGAAACGTGTAAGACTTGGAAGCTAATTAGAATTAGTGACCACACTTTCTGCTGTATAAACTACAGAAGAGCGAAAACAAGAAGGGAGGCAGAGAGAGGTAAAGGGAAGAGAAACAGAAGCAAGACCAGAGCCATGATAAATGACATGGAGGGAACCTTGATGGCTTTGAGTCTGTGATTCTGGGTCTTTCTAAGGCCTAAGTATACTTCTGACCTTGACCTTGCATCCCATAAGACAGATCTGCATCCTTTTAACGAACTTCTCGCTCTCTCTCTCTCTCTCTTGATTTAGGCTAATTAAGGTAAAGCTTTGGATATTTACAAATGAAAAAGTCCATATTGATACAATTAATTGCTATATGGAAAAGAAATGGATATCATTCCTGTTTCTAAAAGGGGGTAGGGAATGAAACACAGTATCATAGAAAATTCAACAAAGGTAGATACAGTTCAATATATGAAAGAACTATGTAATAGTTACAGAAATCCATAAATATATTGCCATGTAAGCACTCTGTCCCTGGAAACATTTAAGCAAAGGTTGGATCTTAATTGGATGAAGATGTGGTAGAGAAAAATTCTAGTTTCTGGAGAACTGGATGAGATGTCTTATCAGACTCAGTACAATTGTGGTACAGTCCCTGAGGCCTTATGAGGAGACGTTTTCAATTGTCTGCAGGTCCCTGGATACTAACCTCAAATGTGAAACTATGTTCTATCCCTAGCTACTGCCCTAGCATCTCCACCCTGATCCCAGTAATTAAGCTGTATGCATTCACTAAAAATCCGGTCCTTGATTGAATGGATATAGCAACTATAAATGTCAAGATGGTGGTAGCAACACGAAGGGACTGCTAACCTGACACTAGGAGATAAGACTGGCAAGGGGAGGGCAAAAGTTAGACAAGACAAGAGCTGGTGTGGAAATGATATGGGAAGCACAAACAGAAGATGGCTATTGAGAATCTATCAGCTCCATGACAATATAAGAGTATTCTCTGGATCTGGACAGAGCCTGGCACATGGTAGGAGTTCAATAAAGTCACTGACCAAATAGATTAATATATGGATAAAAAGATGAAGCATTCAAGAAACTCAGGAAAATACAAGAGGAACCTAAGGGCAAAAATTAAACTTAATTTATAGACTTCAGCACCATCCATTGAAAATCTTTCTCTTTAAATCTGTATTGTGTGCGTTGGGTCTAATTTGCAAATTCAAGGCTTCATTCACTTGGTTTTGGAAGCAACTGTAAATCTGATCAGTAACATAGAGCTCTTATCGCCTTCCATACATCACAAAACCCACCAAATCCCTATCACAGCCACAGATCCTTCACCACCACGGCTCAGATCCACTCCCCCAGAGCATTCGACTCAAGCTAGCCAATGTTATTCCTCTGTCCTTCAATATGAAGCAAATTTTAAGGGGGAGAGTAATCTCTGAACTAAACAAGAGGTTTGAAAACAATTTTGATGGTTGGAAATAAATTAAGGTGCTTAAAATGCCCATTAAAGTCAGTGAAGAGGTTGAGTCATGCTGGCAACAATATAGAAATCAGGCACTTTTGAATCTGAAAACTCTTCAGTTACATAAGTGACCTGAGAGTGCTGGAAAGAGAAGCCTCAAAGTGCCTTGTTCAAATTCCTAACCAGAGCTCAGGTGCCAGGAAGATTAGAGAATAATGAGCCGCTCCTTCTCCAGCACCTTTTGCACTCTCCCCATGTTCAAGATCTGCTTAAGGGATTACATTTCTTCTCTTGCTCCTTGCAAACCCTTGTCTTTCACCTGTTCCATTCCTTGCCTGGAACAATTGGCACTCTGAATTCCATTTAACACATGTATCAAGCACTGAAGGCCAAGAATAGGGCAGAACGATTCCTTTAACAGTGGATAGCAGCATATTAATCAAATGCTCCACGTGGCCAAACCTTCCACATGCTAACTTAACTTCCTCGTTATCTCCCCCTTGATTTTTTTTCCTTATGGTAATCCATTCGTGTGATTTTAAAATACCATGCTTAGTCTTCAGTCAAGCAGGAAAAAATATCAGTGTCAGCATTAATGGAGGACAAGGGAGACGATGTTTTATTTATTTGCTGGATTCACTTTACAAGAGGAGTTGTATCCAGCAGACATTTTAAAAGGTGTCCATCCCTTTTACATGGACTTTTTCTGTCCCAGATTAGTCTTGGTTCTGACTGTTTACATCCGATATTGCATCATGTTTTCTTCTATACATTTTGCCAACTACTTTTTTATTTATTAATTCATAGTCAACTTTGTTTCAAAACTCACGCAAGAACTTTTTCATACCTGGAATTCCAGATCATACTGTGTCACAAGGTAAAAGAGCCTAGGTGTTAAACACATTAACCCAGAAATCTCAGTGGTTTCACACAATCACATTTATTTCTAGCTCAAGCCCAGTTGGTGACAGAGGCAGAGATCAAGGTGTGCTTTCATCCAAACAGGGACTCAGGTTCCTTCCAAATTCTTGTTCAACTACTCCTTTATATTTTGAGACCTTTACTGCCACGGCAACTAGCAAGTGAAGGAAACAGAGGGAAAGAGGGAAAAGAACAGGAAGGTTGCACATGAAGCTTTCCTAGGCCAGTCCTAGAAGTGCTTCTGCCCACAAGCCATTTCGCATACCCCCGTTAGATTTCTTACCTAGGACAATAAAGACTGGGACCTCTAGTAGTGTTGTGCTCAGGAGGAAAGGAAAATGAGATTAGAGAAAGCTAGCTTGTCTTTGCTATGTCTCATCAAGGAAGTATAGTAATAATTCAATTAATATCCAACATTCTCTGTGCCAATCACTGCATCAAGCACTCAAAACTTATTACATCATTAATCCTCTTTAAAAACCCTAAGAACTAGGTCTCATTATTACTATCTCATGAATGAGGATTTTGAGGCTGAAGGGTAGCGTAATCAACATCATGCTGTTATTCACAGCATGCAATTGGGATTAGTCCAGATGGTGCTTCTGGAGAAGTGTTCTGCAGCCACTGTCAAGACAACTCAAGGTCCTCAGCCACCTGGTCCTCCTCTGCAGAGTTCCAACCTCAGCCCTAGAATTATATCACTTGCTTCCTGGTTCACCTCTTCCTAACTGGTCTGGCCTATGGAGCCAATTGGACTGGTCATTGTTTGACACCAAAGCACAATACTAGATTTTCAGTGTGAGCAGCCCTTCTCTAAATCCTTTCAGAATAGCTCCTAAGCTCAGTCGGTCCTGCTCTGCTTAATGGGGCAGGTATACGCATTGCCCAAGAACCAATCTGGGGAAAAACAATAGTTTCTAAGCAGTTAGGCAAGCACCTACATTAACCTCCATGCATGTGTCCTGTGTCCTACCTTTCCACCCCTTCAGCAGAGGACACAAACATCCTCTACACAATCTGGCTGTCAGCCATCAAAGTCCTCCCTTCCTCTGTTCTCTATATTCACTATTTTCATTCTCTTTCTCTCTTCAAACATCACAAACAGAAACAAATAAAAATTCCTAGAGAGGTCTGTAGTATTTTTGCATTTTCTGAATTTCCAAACCACATACATATGGATTACATACTTGCAAACAGAAGTAATAGAAACAGAGACAGCAATAGAATAACAGTAATTGTAACTGCTATGACCTAGGTCCTCTGGAATAGTTCTTAAAATATTGCCAGTGGTATGGAACTGCTGCTGAACAACAGACCTTAGAGACAAAAGGAAAAAGTAGATGTGGCTTTTCAACTAATTCCCCATTCCCATCCCTCCTCCAAATAAAGACGGTGGAGCCTGAGGCCATTCGATTTCAAACCAGTTAAGTGAGCCTGGAGCGTCCTCCTAGGAGCACTGAAATTCACTGCAGGCTCAAGAGAGCCCTTTAATGGATTCAGTTTTTGGACTCAAATGCAAAAGGTGAACCCACATAGGCTTCTCTAAACCTTAAGCTGTTAAACAGGCAAGAACAAAAGCTCACCAAGAGCCCCTTTCAAACTGCTCTCAGCTGCAAAACACTTTTTCCCAGACAAACCTGCTTTTGGATTAATAGCCAAGCCCTGTCTGTTTAAACTCAAGGCAGGATTTTTAGAAGCCACATGTTGTGAAAAAACATAACTCTCATACAGTAAAAAAATTTTGTGATTCTCTTTGTACCATTAAAGAGTAGTGCTCTGGGTTGCTAGAGCAAAATTCCAGGTGGATGTTTTTCAGGAGGAAATTATCACAACTGCTTAAAGCAGACAACACTACAATAATAAGGCAGCTGAAAATAAGATTCACTGACGGCAGGAAACAGAAAGAAAAGGCAAACTTAGCAAACTACATCTTTAGAGCAGGTAAGCACTCATGAGCCAAAATTACCACAGGTTGAGCATCCCTCGTGCAGAAGTCTAAACTCTAAAGTGCTCCAAAATCAGAAACTTTTTTTAAAACTTTTTTTTTTGAGAGAGAGAGAGAGAAGAATCAATTTTTATTTATTTTTGCATTTAGCCTTTGTTTCTCCAACACTCAGTTGTGTACCTGGTGCTAGGGTTTGAACCCAGGTCCTCGCGCACGCAAGGCAAGTGCTCCAACCACTGATCCACTGCTCCAGCCCCAGAAGCTTTTTAAGACAATATGACACCAACAACTCAAAAAGTCCACACCTGACCTCATGTGATAAATTATAGCTAAAACTCAGGTGCACTAAAAATATTGTATAAAATTACCTTCAGTCTATGTGCATAAGGTGTGAATGAAGCATAAATCAATGTTGAATTTAGACTTCAATCCCATCCCCAAGATGCCTCAATATGCTTATGAAAATATTCCTGAATCTGAAAACAAATACAAAGCACTCTGATCCCAAGCATTTCAGATAAGGGATACTCAACCTGTGCTACAGAAAAACTGAAAGGGTTTTCAGAAGCGAGTTTGAAATGTAAGTAAACACCTCCAGCAGACTTCCAAGTTACATTTAAGGATCTCAGCCAGAAGTTGCGGTTTGTGTTCTGCTTTCTCCAAGCCAAAGTGAGCTGGGAACTGGAAGTGAACTTTAAGGAGTTGCAATCCGCTCTGCTACTCACTAGCTGAATGACCTTCAAGCAAGTCCCTTTACCTCACCGCCCGCATCTGTTAAGTGAGGATAGAGATTTTACCTAAGTCACAAGTCGGTTTTCACAAAAGGGATGGATGTACATCTCAGGTGCACTCCCCTGCTTAACAAGTGGAATTACCAACTGAGAGTTTCAGAAAAGTGACATACAACAACAATTGGCTGGACTGAAACACAGACACTGCAATGGGGCAGGCTGGGGGTCCTGAGGGCAACGAAAGGAGGAGACCTGTGAACATCCTCCAGAACTGCTGTTTGGCAGAGACTGAAAAGCAACTCCTGACACTGATTCAGGTCTTGCGCATCACTCCTGCATTACGAAAAGCCAATGCACGCAGAATGTACGCATACGTGAGCGAATGAATGAACAGCATCATCTCATAAATCTTTCACCAAATTTAACTCAGCTTGCTCAGCCTTTCTTTGGCCAGTCAGTGATGGGCAAGGCGTGGGAAGTCCATCTGCTATGGTTAAAATTAAGCAAGTCTTGTGAAAATGGCCAGGCTATATCTGTCATCTTGAATCTGCTTCATAAATTCTCCAGGACTCCAAAAAATGCCTAGCTATTGAAAGAAAATGTACTGTCTGACAAGCAGACAATAAATTTATTGTCTAACATTTTTTAAATAAATAATGATGATGAAACCTGTTTAATTAGTACCTGAATATCTAGCCTTCTCTCCCCAGCCTCCTGTGCCCCCAAGCAAGCCAAGGATACTTTTCTCATTATATTCTGGAGCTAAGGGATCTGCTGAGTTGAGCTGAAAACAGGCTGGCGTGGTGGGGGCCCCTCCTCTGCAGCCACATGCCAACAGAGATTCGCTGCAAACACAGGAGAACTGCAATGCAGTTATTTTCCTCTGAAACTTTGAAGCTGTATTCAAGATTGCAGATGAACAACAGAAGCATATTTGTTTTCAGTGTTCAAATGCAATTTAAATGGTTGAGCTGTTAAAGGAAGCAGTTGAATTATAGCCAGCTCAGCAGCACTTTTTCGAGCTAGCCAATCATAATGGTATTTTGCTGAACTGAATTATTTTAGGTCCCCTTGAAAATTAGGCAGCTCTTCCCCAGAAAGAGTGTGCTATTAACCATTGCAGACCTTTGGTACCATTGTGGGGAGCAGAGTTAGGCAGGAGAGTCATCTGCTGGAAACCATCAGTCCCAGAACCTTCCAGACCCCAGGAAAGAAAATGGATAAAAAGGATCAGCAGGGAATGCATAGAAAAAAAAAATCTACTTAGAAGCCAGCTCATATATTTGTTGTTCTCTGTAATATAGTGGAGATTTTAAAAATAAAAATTGACAGGAATTATTAATTTATTTCAAGCCCTTAAAACTGATGGATAACACCACCAGTAGGACCCCAGTCCAGAGCAGCCCTGCTCAATCCCAACTAGGGGAGGTTCCCCGCCTGGAGCAGCCCCACCCACCGATGCACCATGTTCCTTTTGGGGCCTGTTTGAGTCCCTCCAAAAGGCGCTTAGGACACCACTGGTTGGACCCCCATCCAGACCAGCCCTCCTCAGGACCAACCAGGAGAGGTTCCTTGCCTGGAGCTGTGAGAGGTGCTCGGGATCACCTCTTAGATACTGCCAAAGAACTGAGGCAGGAAACCAGGGGACTCAAGGCAAGACCACACAAGAGTGCTGGTAAAACTCTGTGCAGCTATTTATTTCTTAGGATAGCCCACAAGTTAGTGGTGATAGTTTACAGTTCGGTTGTGATAGTTTACAATTCAGCAAGCAATGAAACACTGACAATGAAAAAAAATGGGGAATTTCTAGCTACCACTCCCTTGAAAAGATCATGCTGTGCTCCTACTGATGCTCATCACAAGGATTCAGATTTCGCACTGAGGACTCTTCTGGACAGGGTTACCCCTCGTCCTGTGCTGCTTGTGCACACAGTGTACTCCAGGGTACCCATTGCTGTCTTACACTCCCGCATAGTCTTCTTTGTCTTGTGTGCATTTTCATACACAGGCTGCTAAAAAAAATTCTCTGATCTCAATATAATAAAAATATGTCAACACCAACTAGTAGAATACACATCAGTTCCCAATTCCAAAGTCCAATTCTCAGAAACCAGACAGTCATGGCACAGGAAAGGATCCTCAGTAACAGAGCTAAGTCTCATGGGTGACGTATGCAAGTGCTAGTGAAGGAACAGGCAGCCTCTCTTCTCATTTTCATTGAGTAGGTTTTATGGTCTGGTGTGGAAAATGGAGTTTGATTCTGCACTCTGGAAGGTTGATATTCAGGACCAACGTAAGAGTCCATTAACCCTCCTAACCCTTCAGCGAGATAAAGAGCCAGCGCTATGAACTTAGCTTTATAAATATGGAAATGGAACGCTAACAGGTTAAGAAACACGGCCAAAACTACTTGTCAAATTAATGCAGGAAATAACACCGTGTGTGTGTGTGTGTGTGTGTGTGTGTGTGTGAGAGAGAGAGAGAGAGAGAGAGAAAGTTTGAATTGGATATTTTTCTTTTTGTCCTTGATGGTTTTTCTTTTTTTTCCCCTACCTGCCCTTTTTAAAATCATTTGAACATGTTTAATGATCTATTTAAATGAATCCACTGGATTTTTTCCTTTATGGCCTCATGTGATACATATTTACATTGATAAATATACATAAAAACTTTTGATAAGGCCTTGGACTTAGCACCGTCTGCCCATTTCCAGAAACTCATACAATTTTGTTAGAATAAAAATGAGTTAAAATGTCTTCCACAGATACTTTTTGTTTCCTTCCTTTCCAGCTACCTTTATTTCCCTCCCCTGTCATCTCATAACTGGTGAAAACCGCAGGATGAGCCATCATCGAATCATTAAGCCCAGTCTATGAATTTGCCATTTGGTTAGCTAACACCATCCTGCACTCGGAGGTGAAAATGCTGAATTTTTAATTAACCTGTGCCTTCCCTGCGAGCAGCTAGATTCCTTCATTCCTGAATGTTAGATCCGAATGCCTCTTCCTATAAGTAATACCTTAAAGGTAAATTGTCCCAAAAACCAAAGCATTTCCTCAGTTAGCTTTCTGGTCTTTTCTTGTGAAATTGCTTCTGCCATGGAATGCTCTGAATGTCCCCATTTGCCACATCCGAATCAATTCATTGACACTCTGCAAGGGTAGCCGCGTACAGATATGAAGAGATACATAGCCCTTTGCCCCAGGCACCCCTGAAATGTGGCAATTGGCTAAACTCACTAGCCTGTAATAATATTGGCAAGTTTATAGGGATTATTTTTATGAGCAAGTTAATGACTTCCTAAAACGGTCACCTTGACTTCTCCCTCTCCTTTCATTCTTTTAACCTCTGATTATGAGGCAAAAGACATAAAGTATCTTGTTCTGAGTGGCATATAAATCAGTGGCATGGCGATCATAGCAGAGCTGGGCCTGAAGCAGCACCTGCTGTCCACAATCGATGGTGATGGATCCCCTGGGGAATGGTGCCACCTGCTCAGCTGGCCACAGGGGAGACAGGGCTTTGCCTCTGCTCTGCCACGCATCTGACTTCTTCTACCAGCCACCTTTAGTTTGGTGACGCCATGCATCTGACTACTTCTACCAGCCACCTTTAGTTTGGTGACACCTAGACTTCAATTGCCTCCAGTCTTCTCTGCTGCTATGTCCCACAGCACAAATGTCTCTAGTCTGAAGCTATCTGGCTGCTAGAGGCATTCCTGATTGTACATCAAATAATTACCTCCTAATGAAGCCAGATTTCTGGCCTCATAGTAGTCCAAATAGTTTCTCACTGTCCCATAATGCATAAGAATTATAGCAACTCATGCTCCTATTTCCCATCAGCCTCCAGATTTAAATTTATAGCTGTTTTTCTGAGGATTACCTTTGTAGTTGTACATTCTGGCATTTACCTGGTAGGTTCATTGTTGTAACACTTCTGTGTTTTTACTCTTGGAGCAGTTTTTCTCTTTCTAAACCATGATGGCTATTTTAGCCAAACAGAATGGGGCAAGGTAAATGCCCATCAGAATGAGGAAGAGAAGACATTTCCAAAGAGGAAAGGAATAGGGAATCAAAAGTGCTAAAGAGCAGAATGAGATGAAGTTGAAAAATCAAATACGAACTTTTTTCTCCTTCTTGGGATAGAACCTCAAAGAAAGCTATAATAAAAGCATCCAGAAAGTTAGAAGCAACCAGAGGTCATCAAGGGAAGTCACAGGACACCTCCTGGGTGTGTCTTGTGTGTGTGTATGGAGCAGGGCAGAAAAATTTCCTTGGGTAGCCATGGGAAGCCTGGCATAGGAGCAATGACACCGCATGGACAAGAGAGTGGTAGTTCTAGGAGCTGGAGCAGCAATCCTGATGCTCCCATAGCCTGCCCAGTTCCTACGAAACCCTACAAGTCTCCATTTGCCTTGATTGTGGCATGGGGGTGCCAGAGCTATTGAAAGTACTAAGGAAACAGCAGAGATCTGAGATTAGGACAAAGAAGTTTCAATAAGTGACAACTTCGTAATCAGTAAAAACCATCAAACCACAACATCCAGTGTGGAAGCCAACTCAGGGGCAGGCCCTGTAGTCAGAAAGGCCCCACAGAAAGCAAAAGGCTCTGACTGTCTCTGCCTCCATTCTCCCAATCACTACAGGATTAATAAGCCCTAGAGGCCACCTTAGCAAGAGATAGGGGAAAAGAGGTGACATTGAACATTTACCATCTTCCAGAGACCATTTAAACCAAAAGAGATTGGGTTATCGCTAACTAACAAGCTTAAATGTCTCCACTATGTGCAGAGATTATGTTTCATGTGGCTGGGAAGTTGTACTATGAAAAGATTTATTCATTACTTAAAAAACTAACAAGGTTCACAAATTCTTTTGCTGTGCACAAGCCCTCAAAAAATATCTTGCTCCTTGAACATAACAAGACACATTTAAAAAGCATACATAGTAGAATTGCTATTGCAAAAAAAGGGAAAGTGTTCTTCAAGAAGAGAATGGATCAACAAATTGGAGTAAAATCACACAATGAAATACCACAAAAGAAAGCTTTCTTTATCAATTTGGATGAATGACACAAACATAAATTAAGCAAATTAAGTTGCAAAAACATACACATATATAGAATATCATATCATGCAAAATTATTTAAGATAATAATAACTGCAACCAGTTAATATGGAGCTTCCTATGTACCAGGTATTATTCTAAGATCTTATATATACTAAATGAAATACTCTTCATAACCTTAGTTACTTGACAATATTAGTATTCTCATTGTACAGATTTTTAAAGAAACCTGAATTATAGATGGAGAGGTGAAATAACTTCTATAGACAACACGTCTAATAAACATATCCCCAGGATTCAATTCCAGACACTCTGATTCCAGAGACTATGCTCTTAACTACTGTGTTAGTCAGCTTTTTGTCACTGTGACCAAAATACCTGACAAGAACAACCTAGACAAGGAAGAGTTTATTTGGGCTATTTACGAGGTTTGGTCCATGGTTAGGCACTCCCTTGCCTTGGCACTGATCTGAGACAGAACATTATGTCAGAAGGATGTAGAAGAGGAAAACTGCTTAGCTCATGGCAGCCAGGGAGCAGAGTGAGAGGAAGGAGTCAAATAGATACGGCTCAGGCCCTGTCCCTAGTGACTTACTTCACTTACTTCTTCCAGCCATCTCCCACCTGTCTATAGTTACCACGCAGTAGCCTATTCAAATTATTAATCTATCAAATGGCTCAATACAATGATTAGGTTGCAACTCTCATGATCCGATCATTTCACTTCTGAATATTCCTGCATCACCTAGTACACAAACTCATTGGGAGATATTTTTAAATCCAAATCAAAACAACTATTGTGCTTGGCTACCTCTCAAACTCTATAAATATGAAGTTAAAATGTAGAGAAATATAGGGATTATGAAATGATCAAGTCAAGTTCAAAGAGGATAGTTACCTGTGTGGGTAGAGAGAGCAATAAAATGGGGTCAAGTACAAAGGACAGGGAGAGGGGGAGCTTTAAGGGTGAATGTTATTTGATTTCTTAGGCATAATGATGTCCATCAGAGTCTCCTTTATATCTTTACCCCAATATATCTGGAATATTTTATTGAAAATGTTTAGGTAGCTATATTTTCTTTCCATACCTAACTCTAGTACTTATTAGTTTAAATTGCTTTTATGTATATCAACATCATCTCGGATACCATTGACTTATGAATTTGGGTGCAAGTTACCTGATAGGCTGGACAAGCTCTTGAGTATCAGCAAAAGGGAGCCTAGACAACTGCAAGAATGGTACTAGGAGGCGGGGGTCAAACTGCCCTTTCCCAGTGTTCAGAGTGAGAACGAGATCAAGGACTCCAGTAAAGCCAGACTCAGTATTTGGAGGCACAGAGTTCACAACAGATGTCACAGCAGGCTGGAAGGAAGTATAATCAAAGAAGGATCCAAATGAACCCAACAGAAAGTCAGGTTATGGAAGGTAAGCTCTGAGGAATCCCCCCCCCATTACAGACCACCCCAAATAGCTGACCATCTATCAAACTGAAGAGCTGATTTCATCACCAGGGCACGGCTTAGGAAAATATAGGAATGAAGCAGCCACTCTGACAGCAGTGGGGACCCCTCATTGTCCACAGAAGATGCCTGACTGCCCTTGGTCAGCTTGCAGGGAGGAGGGAGTCGGAGGTCAGGCAACCTGCAGGACAGCTTCAGCAACATCCAGAGGGCCCTGGGCAGTATCTTGGGAAAGGAGAGTTGGATACTAGTACAGAAAGAATGGCCTGGAACTTGGTCAGATTTGGGAAAGGGCTGAGAATGTGATAACTATATTATTCAGGGGCTAAATAAATTTCCTGAGATGTTGTGGATAAGGAAAAGGAAAATTAGTGACTTTCCAGCCTTGGAAACTACTGGAATTTTCCCATCCTACATTTACGGATGAGTCCCCATTCTTTGTGCTGATTCAAAAGTTATTTTTTTTAATGTTCCAAGAAATGACAGTAGCCACCCCTTCCATGGCAAAATATTTCCACTAAGCTACTTATGGCCTGCTCCCTTGCCCTTAGAGGTAAGCCAAAGCTCTTGACTTCAAGGTTCAAATGAGGTTTGCTTCCAGTTTGAAGAACAAAAACAAAATGAACCTGAAAAAAGAAAGAAGCATTCCATTTCACTGGCATTTTAAATGTTTTAAATATTAGACATTTTACTTTGCAAAAAAAAAAAATTGGTTTGAGGGTCCCATACAAGTGCGTGCAATCTTTTTGTTCTTTGAAAAATGTATATAACTTCCAACCTCTGTCTTAACACTCGTCTGAATCAACAGAGGGGAGGGATAGCTAGGGCTCCCATTCTTTCCCATTCACTTAAATTTTCTATGCCTAGAATTGCCTTCTTTGGAGACAAAATAGAAAGGAAGCCAAAATAAAGGAAAATGAGTTGAAAGTGAAAGAGAATAAAAGGAGGAAAAGGAATTAGAGAATAGTATAAGAAAAAAAGAAAGAGAGAAAGAGGGAGGGAGGTGGGAGGAAGGAAGGAAATGAATAACCAAGCAAGAGAAAGAAGACAAAGACAAGTAGATTATGGTTTTTCCGTATTGGGCACTGGCAAGAAAACAGGAGTTTTGTTCTGTGAGTATGGTTCCACTCCTCCCAATTAGCAACTGCTCTTAAAACTAGTTTCATGACAGCATTCTATGAGCCTTTTTCAAGATGAGAAGAGATGCAGAATTAAGTTTCAAAAGATCTGAACCCAAAAGAGCTGGAACTTCAAACAGGGGAATGGGGTTTCCCAAGGAGGACAGTGCCCTGGGTACACAGCGACTCCAGGCGTATAAGAGCACTAAGAAGGACCATTAATGTGTGCTAAAGAGCTTAGGCAGCAAATGCTACAGTCTGACAGCTTTGATAAAGATCCTCAAGATTGAGCAAAAGGGAAATGAAGACTTGGCCATCAGATAATGGTAAGACATTGTCAGAGCAAAATGCAAGTAGCAGCCATGGAAACCTGGGCCAAAGATAGGTCCCTTCCCTTCCCCATTGTGCTAGAGCTGTGCTTCCCAATGAGGAGCGAACACCTCCCAAAGGAATATTTGGCATTTTATTTGGCATAGAGGCAATTTTACTTGACCCAGGTGGTAGAGAAGGGTTCTGCTTTTCCTCACTTGAGCATCCACATGGTACATGGGAATCTTGATCATACGTCTAGCATCAAGTGAGTGAGTAGAGGCTGGGATTTCTGCTAAACATTCTACCATGCACAGGGTACCTTCTCACCAGAAGGAAGGAAGGAAGGAATGGAGGGAGAGATGGAGGGGTAAAGAAGGGAGCAAGGGAGGAAGGAAGGAGAAATAGAAACAGAGGACAAAAGATACAAAAGAAAGAATTATCTGGTCTAAAATGTCAGTGGTATCAAGATTGAGAAACCCTGCTCTAGACTAAGCAAGTTCTGTGAATCCTGTATCACCCTGAGGAAACAGGGAAAAGTAGGCCACCAAATAACTAAGATTGAATTTCATGACAACTTTTCAAGTTAAATTTGCTTTCATTTTGTTTAAATAAAGGTGTAGCACATATGGAGCTAATTTACTATGTCGTATAATACGAATTTCCCTCCTTATGCTAAGGATCCTTATGCTAAGGATCCTTCTGAGCATAATCTTCCACGACATGTATTATAGCTTCTAGAACTGGAGCAAAACAACCTTGAGAAAATGATCTGGACTATGGCACAGCTTTGTAGAGAATTCAGAACTAGATACCGAGTGAAGGGACCAGACCTTACACTTGACCACTTGGACATGTTGTTCCATGGTTTACCAATAATCTGGTGGCCTAGTATAGATATCATCATCAGACACTGAGGATTGAAATCACTAGAAAAAATGAGAAAGAGCTTTGCTTTGCCTAAGTACAGCAAGAGTA